>CANXYC011933065.1:0-97279 GCA_948193065.1 Aleurites moluccanus | reverse complement strand
ATGCGTTAAATCTAGACCGTTAAATATAATATATAAAATTTCTAATGTACTTTTAGCAGTCCAAATGATTTTTGTTTAGAATGAAAAATATATCAATAGATTCATTACATCAAACACTATCAAAATATAATTTTTTAAAATCTTTTTAAAATTTTTTAAATAACAAAAATTAATCACATAAAAAATTATTGTGTAAAAAAACACAGCAATCCCCTCAACTCCCAACCTCCAACCCCTCTCTCTTTATATTTAGTTGCAAAGCAGATAACTAGGGATGGTAACCTTCATTATTGCATAAGTTTTTTGCTGATGTGGGTCCCTCCTAGCATAATATGTAATTAAAGAAAGTAACGCCCAATTTTTGTTGACAAATTGAGCTGCTGTAATTAAAGCACCGAATGGTTCAGAGAACCAATTTGTTGATAAGTTGTTATTATGCTTGACTATTAAAAGGCATGCATGTGAGGCTCAAAAACCACCGAGAATTAAGAAACTCAACAATGAATAAAAAATGAAGGGCATCTTTTATTTTGGGTATATATAATATCAATTTGTGTATAGTAAGTTTGAGTATAATCCAAGTATTTTTTTTTACAAGTAAATATTTAAAGGATGAAGAAAATATTTCTTGTATATTCTTAAGGTATTTTAAACAAAGTTAAAGAATATATTTTTAAATTATTGTGAGAAAAAAGTATTTTATATTATAAAATTAAATTGTGTTAATTCAATAGATATTTATAATTTTTATAATGTATTTTATCACTCACTAATAAAAGAGGCTGAAACTCTATGTATACATAGATTTTAAGATATCAAATTACATTAAAATATCGTGTGTTATTATTTTTAAATTATTTATTTTATTTTAAATTCTAATTGTTAGGTCACTAATAAGTAATTTTTCTTAACAATTTTAAATAAAAAGTTCAAAGCTTTGTGAGATGGCATATTAAAAAAAAAAAAAAAAAAAAGAGTTGAAAATAAGACTTAAGTTACATAAGTATGTTCAAACTCGAAACATTTTAAAAATAAATAAATTTCTTATCACTCGAACTAACATGTATTGATATATATTAAGTATATTAAAAGAATATTAGCATAAAAATAATATACGATAAACTAATAATACGTGTAATGTAATATGTCGCATCTTTAAAATGTGAATATGAGTTGTCTTAATTATTTATTGCGGATATTACATTATATATAATTTTTTTTATTTTAAAAATATAATTTTTAATATATATTTAATATATTTTTGATATATATCGTATTTTTTATTAGGTATTTAATATTTTTGAAAAAATATTTTTATAATAGTAAATTTTTTTTTTTTTTTATTTTTTTTATAAATTCCTTATTTATTGGTGGTTTGAAATACAAATATGGGCTAGCCCATTTTGTTCTGGATCTTTCACTCTTATTACTCACGTAGTCACATTGCTGGTTCTATTTAATATCAAACTTTATTTTTGGCCTTTGCTATTTGTTTTGTGAATACTACACAAATATATTATTTTTTTAATTTTTTTTTATTTTATGGTTAATTTTTTTTTTTTTTTTAGTATGTATTTAGCATATGTTTAATATATATCCTATTTTTGAAAAAATATTTTTAAATACGTAATATTTTTTAATTTTTTTTTCTATCAGTAAAAATGAAATATTTTTTATTTTTTTTGTATTTTTGAAAAAATCCCTTTATTTTTCAATTGTTAAAGATAATTCATATTTTTATTATTTAATATTTTAAAAGGAAAATAATTTAATATATATTTTTTCACAATAATAATAATAAATAAAACTCATTAAAATTAATTTTAGGAATGGTTAAACACATTTCAAAAATCTTAAATATATTTCATTGGATGTAATAAAAATTATTATAGTACCTCTATAATTTTGTTCTTAATAAAAACTTATAAAAGTTAAATACTAAAACACTCTTTCTCTCTTAAAAATATTAAATATTAAATCTCTCTTTACATATATAATATCAAATAAAAAAAATTATAACACAAATTAAAAAAAAAATCTCAAATTAAAAAAAAAAAATATAACATTAATTCAAAAAAAATCTATAATACAAATTAAAAAAAAAAAAACTCTCTCTATATATATTTTTTTATTTTATTTCATTTGGTATTATTATTTTTTAATTCAAAATATTATTTTTATTTTAAATAGATATCAGATTTGCCTTTTCTTTTTAATGTATACTATAGGAATATAAATTATTATTTTTTTAATTTGGTGTTATATGTATACATATATAGAAAGTGTTTTCTCATTTAATGTTCATAAATTTTTATTAAAAAAATTATAAATGTATTACAGTAATTTTACTACATAAAAAAAAAATATGGTGTGTAGTTAACCATTCCATTAGTTTTTAACTTTATTTTTATGATATAATTTTTAATATAAATTATTAAGTGAGACGGGTATATTTCTTTTATTCATATAAAAGTAAATTTATATAAATATATTTTTATTTTAATTAAATATAAATTTATTTTTATATGAATAGAAATAATACATTCACCACTTATTTAATAATTTTTTAATTTTTAATATGAAATGACAAAAAAACAATAATAGTAAATGCTAAACAAATCTTAAATCTTAAATAGTCACAATATCAAATGCGGGGAACTAGTATTTGCTGGCTGGTTGGCTACGAGGACAATGTTTAGGGCCAGAAATAAAGAAGAGCGACAGGAGAAGTGAAGAAAGCAATTAATGGAGGTCTTCGAAACAGTGGAACTTAAACTGGTGAGAAATGTTTTGAAGGTGACATGATTGGATTCATTGGCACATGTATGCTGAATGAACTTCGAATAGAAAATTTAATTCTATTAGAAAAGCAAAAAAGTAAGTCTAATAAACAAAAAAATAAAAAAATAGTAAGCCAACCGAAACTAATCAAATTAATTTTTTTTTTCAAGATTATGTGAGTCTGAAGTTTTATATTCGAAATTTTTTATCGATTATTATTATAAGAATTTTCACTCATATGATTAAAGAATATATCAATATTCTCTAAATATGCAATATTATTTGTTATACAAAAGTTTTTAGGTAGATTCATAATTATAAACTAATTATTTCAAAATGAGACATGTTGTAAGTGTTAGTAAATTTTTAATTTTTAATTATAGTGCATTTGTGATTTCAATTTTTCTTTTTAAATAATGTATCTTATTTTAATAAGATAAGCATATCATTTTATTTCAATGAAATAAGCATATCATTTTTCTTATAAATTGATGAGTTTACTTAAAAATTTATCTAGTTATTTCATAATTGCCACAGCCTCATAGCTAAAATTTATTAGAAAATGTCAATGGAAAATTTGGTTTAATAATATTAGAATTACTTTTAAGACAGTAAAATTTTGAATTTAAATTTCAATTCAAGTCACATTTAATAATAAAAAAAGAAAAAAAATAGAAAGATTTGATTTGTTATCTTAAAAAATATAAATACTAAATTAAGCCTGTATAAAGTGATAATGACTGAAAATAAAATCTAATTATTTTTTAAAATGGAAAAAAGAGATTAATATTCGATGAGATACAAAAGTCTAATATCTATTTTTAAAGTGATTTTATTTTACTACTTTGAGATAATAAAAAAAATTAGACGCACGATAATAATATGACAATAAGATTAAAATTGTATATATAATAATATGAATTTTTGTTTTCTGAAAATAATAATAGTTGCCATAATTATTAACTATAAACTATTAAGTCAGTGGTCGCCTACCTACGTCCAATGCTAAATGTCTACCAAGCATATCCCAATCCCAAAATATTAATCATAGCATATCTTCTTTCTATTTTGTTTTTATTTAATTTTTTCTCATTGGAAAAACCTTTTGAGCCTCTTGCTGTTCATTTTCAATTGTTTTTAATAGGAGACCAGTTACTATGATATTCATATTATAATTAAATTTCTTCCAAATCAAATGCAACATTAATGGCTGAAATCCGTGCCAATAGTGGTGGATTCAGCAAAATTATGTAGGAAGGAAGGAAGGAACTCAAAATTCAATTGGACATACAAATTTTAAAAGAAAAAATACATGTCTCTCTTCTTTACATAAATTAATGTTTTTATATACTAAATTAATTATTATTATCATTTTTTTAAAAATTAATTATAATATAAATGAAAAGCAATGTTTCATTTGTTTTATTAATACCTTAATTTAACATTTAGTAGTTTTGATATAAATTTATTAAGTTTTGTTAAATAAGTAGATAAATTTTTAATCTTTAAAAAAAAAATTTATTTTTTTTATTTTTTTATTTCATATATCAACACTTAAAATTAATAATACATATACTATTATTTTAAGAAAATAGTTTGATTACATATTAAAATTTAATTTTTTCACTCCAGACCATAATATAGACTCTTTATTTTTAATATATATATATATATATATATATATATATATATATTAAAAATTCATATACTATAATTATGTTGCTGTGTAGAAAAGCAATAAAATCAAACGAAAACTAAAGTTGGATATACATACTATAATTATGTAGCTGTATTGAAAAGAAATAAAATCAAACAAAAACTAAAGTTGAATATATATATATATATTTATTTAGAAATATTTTATTTAAATATTTTATTATTCTTATTAATTAATTTAAATTTAATTATTTATAATTTTTTAGAAATCATTTTCTAAAACAAATATTAAAAATAAAATAATTTTTAATAATTTAATATTTTATGTTTTATATCAAAGGACTACTTTAATATATGTCTTGACCCATTTTCAAGCCCAAGTATATTATTGAAGTAGATTATTCAAAGATCTGCATATATATATATATATATAAAATTTATGAATATTTTTTTATCGTGATTGTGACACATTATAATGATAAAAGATCCTACCAATAAAAAAAGAAAAGTGAAACTTTATGCCGTATATATATATGGAGGGTGGGGGCTGGGGGCTGGGCCACAATGTAGGTACGGGGTTGCGTGCCAATAATTGAACTTCATCGTGCTATTGTAGCTATGGAAGTTACAGAAAAAAAAAAAAAAAAAAAATCTTTTTGATCTTGTATTGCCATCTTTTCATTGCAATATTTTTGATCTTGTATTGCAATGAAAATATTATATTACCCTTGATAGCATAACCTAACAAAAGAAATCCTCAGAAACTGATCAATTATTTACAGTAATGCCACTCTCTTATTTACAGAAATATCCCTATTCATTGACATTATTTACAAAATAACAATAATTAAAAATCTCTCTATAATGAAGCCTACCTAGTATTTTATAAATTATTAAATAAATGCGAATCCTCTTTGGGATTAAGTTGCTGTGTATTTTTATTACATAGCAGTTTTTGATGTGATTCATTTTAGTTATTTAAAAAATTTAAAAAATTTTTTTAAAAATTATATTTTGATAGTATTTGATGTAATGAATCTATTAATATATTTTTTATACTAAACAAAAATCATTTGGACAGCTAAAAATATATTATAAATTTTATATATTATATTTAACGGTCTAAATTTAACACATTTATAATATATTTTTAGCTGTCTAAATGATTTTTGTTTAACATAAAAAATATATCAATAAATTTATTACATCAAATACTATCAAAAAATAATTTTTAAAATTTTTATAAAATTTTTTAAATAATTAAAATGAGAAATATGTGTACATAATTTTTATCCTAAATAAAAATTATTTGGACAACTAAAAATATATTATAAATTTTATATATTATATTTAACGGTTTAAATTTAACACATTTATAATATATTTTTAACTGTCTAAATAATTTTTATTTAGCATAAAAAAATACAACAATAAATTTATTATATCAAATGCTATAAAAAATAATTTTTAAAAATTTTATAAAAATTTTTAAATAATTAAAATGAGAAACATGTGTACACAATAGCCCCTCAATCCCTTCATTTGTCCTCCAAGCACAGACATTGTTGGAAAATTATTGTTTTTAATATGATTCACCTAACACCACATTTATAGCATGCGAGTCTCTCTCTCTCCCTCTTTATTGAAAGGAGTCTTTGGGTGAAAAATTATTTTAGAAAATAAAATCTTAAAAATATTATTTTAAAAAAAATTAGTATATTTAATTTAATTTTTTTTTTATTTTTAAATTTTAAAACGATATTTGAAATTAATATACCAAACACTAAAAAAATTATTTAGCCTTTTTTAAATTTTAAAACGATATTTCATATTCATTTTAAATAAATTTAAACATTCCTAAAATCCCCTCATTATCCGCAAAAGAATATAAAAATATGATTAAAATATAATTTAATTTTTGTGATTTAATGAAATTAATATTTAAATTTTTATATTTTAAAAAAATAATTATTATATTCCTAAAAATTTTAAGAAGATAAATATTATAATAATAAAAATGATAGGAGTAATATAATAAGAAAATTAAAAAAGAAAAAAAAATAAGAAAAATAAAATAAAATAATACTTTATCAAAAACTAAAAATATAATTTTTAAAATAAAGTGTTAATTTTATTAAATCTCAAAAGTTAAGCAGTATTTTATTTTAAAAAATTTATAAAAATCAAGAGGTTATATGGTTTTTTATCACAACGTGTGTGTTGTTATTTAAATTTAACTTATTATAAATGATAATTTATTTTTATTTAACTTTTAGATAATAATATGTATTGTTATTAACTTATTATTATTATAATATAATTTATTTATATAATTAAAATAATAATAATAATTTAAAAAAAAAAAGCAAAAAAAAAAATGAATTTTCGCCATTTCCTCAAAATAGTTCACCAAATCAAAGCGATGCCATTTTAAACTTTTTAAGACGATATCGTTTTGACTATAACGTAATAAAAGAATTTTAATAATAAAATGACTTTTTTTATAAAAAATTAAAATAATAGTAATAAAAATAAAAAGGCCTCATTCGCCCAATCCAAAAACCGAATCACTAGTTATTTAGCCAGATTATCAGGTTTTAGTTCCATTTTTAGAGAAGAGTAATTGAGAATGGACTGAATCAATTGACCAGCTAATTTTTTATTTTCTCAATTGAATTAATCGGTCCGGTTCGGTTTTCAAAACACAGTCTATATATCCGCACTGAAGAGAAGAGCACACATGTAATTAGGTTATGGGTAAACAAGAAGATGAGGTGGTGTTGTTAAGTGCATGGTATAGCCCATATGCTCACAGGGTGCAATGGGCCCTAAAGCTCAAGGGTATCAAATTTCAAGTCAAGGAAGAAGATGTATATAATAAGAGCCCTCTCCTTCTCAAGCACAACCCACTGGAGAAGAAAATTCCTGTGCTTGTTCACCGTGGAAGATCCATTGTTGATTCACTTAGCATTATAGAGTATATTGATGAGACTTGGAACCATACTCCCTTTTTAATGCCTCAAGATCCTTATGAGAAGGCCATGGTTCGCTTTTGGGCTCATTTCATTGAAGAAAAAGTAAATGTTTTCTGTTTTTCTTCCTTCGCCCTTTTTACTTATTTCATTTATTTCCAATATTTAAGGAAAATGAATCCCTATTTTGAAGAATGGAAATATATATATATATTTTAAATTATAACAATTCATTAAAATGAGAAAAACGTTTAGAGAATTATATAAACACACATTTTATATATATATATATATATATATATATATATATATATATATATATATATATATAGTTGTTCATCATCTTTCACACTGTTAGCAATGATCATTAATTATTTTGTATTGGTTTTTTCTCAAATTTGACAAAAAATGTTTATAAATTAAAATATTTAAGTTCGAGTATCAATCGGAATCAAATTTATATATATAAATTATTTTTATTCATTAGATGAGCTACACAAAAAGATGCTCTTTTTTCATCTTAAACCTTATAGAATTCAAACTTCAAAATTGTCTATAAAAATCTATCATTTTAATACTGTTCTCTTGATGATTCCTTTTCAATTTCGCTTTACTTATTTCAATGTGATAATTATGAGTAATGCAATTTGAGAAATTCTTTTTTTTTTTTATATATATATATCCTTGTCTATTAGTTGCATAAAGCTATAAGGAGAGCAAAAGTTTTCAAAGGAGAGAAAAAAGAGAGAGAAGTGAATCAAGCAAAAGAAGCTTTACAAGTTCTTGATGGGATGCTCAAGGGCAAGAAGTTCTTTGGAGGAGACTCTATTGGGTTCCTTGACATTGCATTAGGTTGGATTACTGTGTGGTTAGGAGTTTTTGAAGAACTTATTTCTGTTACCATTTTTCAAAGTGATAAACATCCTCACATACACAAATGGATGCACAACTTTGTTCAGCTACAGGTGATTAGAGAGACTCTGCCACACAAGGACGAGTTGATACCTTTTTTTCAAAGTTATGGTCAAGCTTCAACCTCTGATCCAAAACCAAGAAATTGACACTTTCCCTTTCCCTGGCTTAATTTATTAATAATGATTAAATTTCATGCTATATTGTGTGAGTGTGTATGCAGTCACATATTGGAATCTCTCCAATATTTATACTTGCATTGGCTGGCTTAATTTGGTGAATGCTTATCAAATCTAATTAAGCTTGTAATCACATACATTAGAACCTCTCTGATGTATGTCTGGCTTTTGTTCATTGAATAAAAATAAAGATTTACACAAAATTATAATAATATTTGTAATTAAACTAGTAATCTAATAGTCGAATATTTATTTTATTATGCAAAAGATCACAAATTTAAATTTTTAATAATTTCTCTCTTTAATAATTTTAAATATATACTAAAATTACATACTCAGAATCTCTTACGAATGAAAGCTTTTCCTTTTCTTGAATTATGATAAGTTGAAATCATGATTTGAATTTGTTTTTGGCACCTTAGAAATTTCATTTTGTATTGTGAAATTTATAATAATATTTTACTTTATTCGCTATTATTTTAAATGGGTCATTGAATGGGCTATTGCTGGTTCCTGCAGTTGTTTGAGCATCCAAGTAAATGAGTCTTTGTTCACTCCGTAAAGCCCATGGGCCATAGACATAAAACTCCGATGCAGAAGTAATTCGGGTAGGCATACAGAAAATGGCAATAACCCACTAAATAATATTTCTTCTCAAGAGGCTCAATCGGCTCTCTATACGTCCGACTCCTTCAGGCCTGCCCGATGAGTCTCCGCCTCTACCTCTCTCTCTCTCTAGTCTCTATGGATATACTTACCTTTTGTTCTAATTTGTATTTTTTTTTCTGCTTAGTTTTATGTCCATTTGCTTAATTATCTTTATTTATGTAGTAATGTATTATCAAATAATTTATTCTTCTAATGATAAAAAAAATAAAATTATAGAGTTATAATTACTAAAACATTACAGTATATTGTAGCTAATTGTATATTCACAATTTTTTTTCTTTCTTTATGATATAAAATTTATAATAAAATATCATTATAGATTATATATAATAATTTTTATTATTTATATTCAAGTAAGAATTGAACAAAGATCGAAAAATAATATGGCAAATGTTCTTATAAAGGGACTGAATAAAGATAAAATATTTAAAATAGTGAGAAATTGAGTTAAAAATTATATAAACATGTCTTAATCTATATCTGTGTTATTTTGAATTTTTGAATCTCTTTTTACTTATTAAGATAAGTACGTGATAATATTTTGATATTTATAATTGTTAATATATCATTTCACATTTGATAATATATATTTTTTTTGGTGAATTATCTCATTTTATATGTGATGAGATAATTTATTTTCATTTGAATATTTTATTTTATTTCATATTTAAAAATACAGTTTAACTAAAATTAAACAGAAAAGTATATTAATATAACGAAATATTTTTTTTAAAAAAGTTAATATAATTTTAAAAATTATAAGAGACTTAATATATTAGATTATTTCGAGAACACTTTACTAAATAACAAATTAAACAGCAAAGGTCACAACCTTTAAATCTAAATAAAAAAATAAAAAGGTAGAGCTACCATCCTCCAAAAACATAAAATTCGACCAATCAATCAAATAATAATGGGCCAAAGCATTTGCACTTTTATTAAAAAACAAAACGACAAGACATTAAGTTTAAAGCAAAGACTTTGATGTCGTCCACCAAAATGGCATGGTCTATGTCCTGAACTGCATCGCACCCTTGATATATAGCATTAGCCGAGTATGTGAATGATTATTAAGTATGTAGGTGTCCGATCGATGTGTCTAAAGAAACTCATCGAGCTGCAGTTGTAGCTTGCTAGAGTTCAACACATTCTCAGAGAAAACGAGAATGAAGAAAGTAAAATTGTGAAAATACTTATGTTATTAACTATGTTCTCGCAATCCAACCAATAAAATCAGAAGATTAAAAGATTAAAAGTTTAACTGATTAAATTAAAATAAAATTAAAAATAGTTAAATTTAATATTTTATAATATGAAAATATATATTAATCTATTTTTTTATTATATAATAAAAAATAATTTAATTAAATTTAAAATAGTAATATAATAATAATCAATTATTATAAAAATAAAAATTATCATAATTAATTTTATATCATATATTATTATATGAAAAAAATTTAACTCATGCATCATACTAATTGTTCTTTAATTTTTAAATATTTAGATAATTCTGTCATTAAAAAAATTTAATAAGAGTTAAAATTATAATTAAATTAAATATGTAATAAATATAAGATATATTATAATTATATTACATATTAAAAACATGATAAATAAAATATATTTATATAAAATAAATAAACTAATACAATTAATAAATATATTAAATAATAATTAAAATAAAATTTCAAACCACAAAAATATTTTAAGAATACATTAAATTTAATGAATTTAATTATCTTTAAAAGATAATAATATAATTTATTAATTAATTAAATTATCTGATAATTATAAATATTAAATTTAAAAAAATATTAACAAAATTTATTTTTAATATAATAAAAATAACTTTAGAAAACTTCCAAAATGTCTTGGATTTTGGATTCAAATATAGCTAAGCATAAGAATTTATTAAGAAAATTTCAAGAATAAATCAGTGTGGTAGCTTTTTTATTAAAAATTAAAAAATTAAAAATTAAAAAAATTAACCTTTTCTGATAAAAAAAAGTGTTCAGTTTGATTAATTCGATTAATTTTTTATTTATTTTTTCAAATATAAAAAAAAAATTAATCGGTCTAATTTTTAATTTAATCCTTAATTTTTTTGTTTTAACAAATTGATTTTATCTTATTTTGATAACTATTATTATTAATCAACCAGATTACATCATATCACTTGTTATGAGAAAAGACTAAAAACTATTATAATATACTGTTATTTACAATACTTGCCATTTACAATATAAAATGCTAAAAATTAAAATAAATTACAGCTGTCAACAGTGTCCTTCTATCATAAAGCGGAACTAAAATTTTGACTTTGAAGAGGTTAAATTTAAAAAGTATTAAAATATGATATATTAAACTGTAATTTCATATGAAAAAATATATTTTTGCTCATATATAAATATAAATATAATATCAGATTAAATATTTTAAAAAATATATATATAACTTCATTAATTTAATAATTATAATCCATTTAATAGATTATTGGAGAAACACTACAATCAAACAAAAAAGAAGAGTTAATATAGAAGAACAGAAGCAAAAATTATAGCACATGGTGCGAATTTACACTTGCAAATCTGTTTATTTTAGCTAAAACAATAGATTCATGCAAGGTTTTTGGTGAAAAAAAAAGAAAAAGAAAAATAATAAAGTGTTCGTGTGAAAATTAAAGAGGAGTTAATGTGAAAATTTAATATATTTATAAAAAAAAAAATTTAACTTTAGAGAGCTGGGTCCCTGTAGAACTATATTTAGTTGCGCCCTTGAATCAAACAATTGCTTAAACGGAACCATAACCATACAACTAACTAATGTTACTCATATAATCTGCTTCCTTAATCTATATAGATGGATTGATTATTTACAAATAAATAAATGATATTTATAACACAAAAATAAAAATATTCCTTGAATGTGCGCCATTGTCTCATCTCCTCCGAAACAAACCTCATCCTCTTGATTTCATCTCTGATCAAACGAAATGGAGACATGGTTCCTAATCCTCATCTCTTCCTCCATTGCTGTCCTCCTGAAAGCTCTGCTCAACCTTTTCTTTCCTTCCAAGAAGCTCAATCCCAGCCTCCCTCCAGGCCCAATTAAATTCCCTATAATCGGCAGCTTTTTATGGCTCCGCAATTCCTTATCCGACCTGGAGCCTATCATCCGCTCTATCCATGCCAAGCTCGGCCCTATGGTCACCCTCTACATCGGCCCTCGCCCCGCAATTTTCGTCGACGACCGGTGCCTTGCCCACCAGGCTTTGATCCAAAATGGTGCTATTTTCGCCGACCGCCCACCTGCACTGGCTCTTGGCAAAATCTTAAGTAGCAATCAGCATAATATCAATTCAGCCTCTTACGGCCCTACATGGCGGCTCCTCCGTCGGAATCTCACTTCAGAAATTCTCCATCCTTCCCGGGTGAGGTCCTATTCTCACGCTCGAAAATGGGTTCTGCAAATTCTCCTTAATCGGTTCAAATTACAGTCAGAATCTGGAGAACCTGTTCGTGTTGTGGGTAATTTTCACTATGCTATGTTTTGCCTTTTAGTACTAATGTGTTTCGGAGACAAGCTTGATCAGAAACAAATTGAAGAAATTGAGAGAGTTGAGCGTGCCCTACTTTTGAGTGGTTCTAGATTCAATATACTCAATTTTTTCCCAAGATTTTCCAAAATTGTGTTTCGAAAACGCTGGTCATATTTCTTGCAACTCCGAAAGAATCAAGAAGAAGTATTGGTTCCTCTAATAAGAGCAAGAAAGAAGGTGAAAGAAGAAAAATTGAACAAATCTAACAGAGAAACTGATGACACTGTTTTATCTTATGTTGATACTCTGTTAGATCTTCAACTTCCCGATGAGAAAAGAAAGCTCACTGAAGAGGAAATTGTTACTTTATGCAATGAGTTTCTAAACGCAGGTACAGACACTACTTCGACGGCCTTGCAATGGATAATGGCGAATTTGGTAAAATACCCACATATTCAAGAAAAACTTTTCATGGAAATTAAAGGGGTTGTTGGAGATGCAGAGGAAGAGATAAAAGAGGATGATTTGCAAAAAATGCCATATTTGAAAGCTGTGGTTTTAGAAGGGCTAAGAAGGCATCCACCTGGACATTTTGTGTTGCCACATGCTGTGACTGAAGATGTAGTTTTGGGTAAATATTTAGTACCTAAAAATGGGACTATAAATTTTATGGTAGCAGATATGGGGTGGGATCCAAATGTATGGGAGGATCCCATGGCTTTTAAGCCTGAGAGGTTTATGGGTAGTGATGATAGTAATGGAGAAGTTTTTGATATAACAGGAAGCAGGGAGATTAAGATGATGCCATTTGGGGTGGGAAGAAGAATTTGCCCTGGCTATGGCTTAGCAATCCTTCATTTGGAGTATTTTGTTGCTAATCTGATTTGGAATTTTGAGTGGAAAGCTGTGGATGGAGACGAAATTGACCTTTCTGAGAAGCAGGAGTTTACAATGGTGATGAAGAGTCCATTGCAGGCCCACATATCTCTCAGATTCAATAAAATATAATTAAGGTATAGTAAAAGATATAGTGGCCAATAATGTTAATTTGTGGTATAATTGCCAATTTAGCTTATAATCTGAATATTGAATCCTGAAAATTGAACAGAAAGTTGCTCTAGTTATTGTCCTACATAGAGTTTTATTTAATGAGAAAGTAACTATACACAGATCCTAGTTATTTTTGGAAATGTTGAAATCATTTACTATACACAGGTATTGTAGCTAATGATCTAAAGTTTGTTTCCTACTAGGAAAAAAAAAAGTCTTTAATAATTAGTGGGAATGGAACCAGAAAACAAACATATCAATATTGAACAGAAGGTGGCTGTTATTATTGCTTTGCTTTGAATTTTATTAAAAGACAATCAAGTAATTTGAATAATAAATGGAGGAAAGAAGTAAAAGAGATCTTGTTAATTTTATCTTTAGCTGGAAGAGTGGAAGTCTAGTTAGGATATGAGCACGAAACTTGCAAGATTAATGAAATTTTTGAAGGCTGTTGCCTGCAATTCTGGGAGTGGTAACCACCTAGAACACATCCATCATGTTTGGTTTCCTTCAAAGAGTTCATCCAATCTTATATCATTTGAGTTTTTCTTTGTTGTTTTTATTTTATATAATATGCCAATGAGGCAGTCCAAATGATTAAGGCTGCCCTCTTCTTTTTTTTTTTTTTGTGTGTGTGTTAAAATTAATTAATTAAAATGAAATAAATATTTATAAAAATTCAATTAATTAAAAGTTACCAATTTAAAATTTAAAAATCTTTTGGACTATATTCATTTTTCTTTGTACGAAGGAAGAGTCTTGAAAAAAGACACGTACTATCGGTTATCTTAGTGGTGGAGGATCCATATGGCCCCACAACTGAATAAAATACAAATTGGAGACTGTCTCTGCTCCAGATATGTATGATGTATCACCCTTCATCAGGTCACGGATCGATGCTTCTTCTGAGTTGTCATTGCTGACAGCATTTTTTTTTTTTTGACGCCATTGATAAGTTTATAAAATGTGGGGTCATATTAATATTCTGAAATATTATTAATTAAAATTTCATTTTTATAATCCAACAAATTGCAGAAAATATTTTTATTATGCATACATTCGTAACAAATTGTATAATAATAATAATAATATTATCTCATTTAAAATAATTAATTTTTTTCCCTTTTAAAGTCAATGATAATTAATGAGATGGAGAAACGATTTAATATATGATTTGACTGAAAACTACATGTTATTTCTATAAATTGAATGGAATTCTTGAGAAGTACTATCATTATTTGAGAAATAATATATTTCAGATATTGCTTTTTATTTTTTATTTTTTTGGAGTTTTCATGAATTGGATTATAATTCATACAGTTTGAAGATATAAAAATGGTCAAAATAGAGTTATATTTTTTCCGTCTTTAAAAAATCATCTTATTTTTCTATTCATTTTAAAAAATAATTTTATTTTTTTTAAATATTAATTTAATAAATAAATATTTTTTATTAATTCATATCAATATCATCACACATATTAATTATATTTTTATTTTTTATTAAAATTATAAATTTAATTAAAAATATGAGTATTTTAATTATTATAAATATTTAAAAATAAAAAAAATTAGAAAATATATAATAAGAGTATTTTAAATAGAGATATTTTAAAAAGAAAGTGATAAAAATATTATGATAAATTAAAAAAAATTAAATTTTTTAATTTATATATAAAATAAAATAAGATTTTTTTTTTTTTGAAATAAATAAAATATTAAATCTAATTATATTGTGAAGTCTTCAAATATAGTGTTAATAACGAGACTAAAAAATATATAGTTACCCAAAAGTTAATATCCCATTAAAAACACTAATAATAATATATTATGTAATCTATTTTGTTATTCAATAAAACAAGAGATACTTATTTGAAAATTTAATTTTTCTTTAGTACAGAGAAGATAATATTTTACTTATATCTCGTTTAATTTAATTATTTATATTATTTGTTAGTTAATAATTAATTACTGTTATTTAATAATTAATTATTGTATGTATTTAGTAAATTTATTATTAGTTTTTAGCTATTAATATATTTAATTATCGTCAAAAATAAATATTAATATTTATTTTTAATTTAATTATAATTTTAAAATGATAATTTTAATATTTTTATTTAAATAAGTATTAACTTTTTAAATAAAAATTAACAGCTAATAATTATCACTAATTAAATTAATTTAATGCAATGATTAAAAATTAAAAAAATAATAATTATATTAAAAAATTTTAATATACATCCACTTAAATTCATTTTTTTAATAGAAAGAAATATCCCACCAAACTCTATTAATGCAAAAATTAAATTATTATTATATGTATATTTAGTAAAATTTTTTAATATAATTATTATTTTTTTTTATTCATAATATTACAGTTGTTTACTAATAGTAGTTAATTAGATATCATATAATTTTTTGAATTTCCTGTGATTCAATTATTAACCATCAATTGCCCATAACGCTGATGCTCAAAATTCCATCTCGAAACTCGAGTTTCAAAGTTTCAGACTTCCATAGCTCGATGTCTATAAATGGTGGGAGGCATTTTTAGCTTCGAATCACCTATGATGGAAAAAAAAAGAAAGAAAGAAAGCAAATTGCTTTAGATTTGTTGATTCTTCTGGCAATGGGTTTATGAAGCTAAAATTCAACATAGAAGATTTGGAAAACTTTTCCTAGCTTATTTTCATTTCACAATTAAATTAGCATAATTAATATCATTATATTTAATTAGTTTTATTTTATATCATTAAGTCAGTTTACTTTTTTCATTTTTAGTTTACATGTAATTTTTGATTCATTAAAATTTATAATTGATTAAAAATAAAATTGATGATAAATAGTTTTTATAAACTCTCTTTTTTTTTATTAAAGTTTTACACAATTATTAAAATATTTATTAATTAAATTCAAAATAACTTATTTAATTTTATATTATTAATTTAATTTTAAATTAAATTATTATATTATAATTAAATATTATAAAAATAAAATATAAAATAATTGATAAATATTATTTTAAAAATTTAAAATGATAATTAAAAATAAAACGATTAAAATAATAGATAAAAAACACTGAGAGAATATATGGAGACTGAAAAATTAAAAGACTGTAATAGTTATAATAAAAGGATATTTCATTATTTTGTCCAAAAATCACATAAGGGCAATTTTGTCTTTTTATTCCACTTAAATTGGATATCATCTTGAAAAGTCATGAGCTGACGGTTTACTGACGCTTGTACATAGAAATTTGTAAACTCTCTTTTTTTTAAGCATTGAATAGAATTCAAATTCATGATACATAATCCTGAAGAATATAAAATTTTGAGCAGATAAATAGTTGAAAGAATAAATATGGTGTACAAAACATAAATTTTCAACATAAAAAACTAAAAATTTGTAGGTATAATATGAAAAAAAAAAAAAAATTCGGTGATAAAAAATTTAAGTGTGTTAAAATAAATTTTACAAACCGAGTAATTACATATAATTAAACATATCCATAGGCACAATATGAAGAAGCTATTTGGATATTAGACTTTGTCCCAAAATGGAATATATAATTTATTTTATTTTATTTTTAATAAATTTAATTTTAATTAAAATTATATTTAAAATATTTCAAAACGATTCTAACCACAAAATTAAAACCTCGTGCCATCATAATAATTATCAGCTCATGAAATTTCTATTTCTTACTGTTACTATAAAATTTCTATAAATTAATATAATTAAAACTTAAAAATTTTATTAATTAAAAAAATATTAATTAATTAAATATTAATTTAATTCATTAATTCAAATCGAAATTATAAAAAAATTATTATATAATAAAAAATATTATTCTCTTTGTAAGAAAAAAAAGACTCATTTATTTTTTTTATCTATTCAAAAATATAATCCGCTTTTCTTTTTTAAATGATATATCTATAGTCTCGATTTGAATTAATGAATTAAATTAATAAAACATATTATTCTTTCTATCTAGAAAAAATAAGTTCTTTTTTTTTTTTTCGTCCGTTCGAAAATATAGTTCTCTTTTCTTTTCTAAAAAGCAGTTGATATGTTAATTTATTAATATATCCTTATTTAATATTTCATTACACCACATTTTTATTAAGAAATAATTAATTAATTTTATTTTAATAAATAAAATATGAATATTAGGAATATAAATATTTGACTGAAAAATTATGCAAATTAATTTTAATAAAATATTTAATTTATTAATTTATTATTTTTCTTTTAATTAAAATTTCATACATGATAAGATTTAATATTAAATAAATTTTTATTGATAATGACATTTTTTTGATTTGTAAAATTAATATTAAATAATAATTATTTTTAAAATAATTATTTAATAATATAAATAAAAGATATTTATAAAAAATATAAAATAAAATAATTATTTTAACTATTTTAATTATTTTTCTTAATGTATTTAAAAATAAAAATAAGACTTATTTTTTTGGAATTGAGAAAGTAATATATTTTATAAAAATTTTACTGTATTATGTTCTGTGCTTGAACTATTTGAACTGATTATCTAATAACAATATTAAGTTAATGACATACCATAAAAGGAATTTCAAAATAGGGATGATGATAGTTTGAGAAATTTTCATTTCTTGCTGGAATTTGTTTCGAATGGGATAAAAAATTTTCGATTTATTTTCCTATAGGAATGGGGATGGAGAATATTTTTTTTTCGTTAACGGAGACAGGACGGAGATGGGGAGTTGTATTCTCCATCCCGTAGGAACCCATTATTATACTTAATTAATTATTATATTTATTTAATTATTCTTTATATATATATATATATATATATATATATATATATATATATATATATAATTTGCTCAAGAAATAATTCTTATGAAATTATTGAAATTTATTAAAAACACTTATTAGATTAAATTTGTTTAAATACTCATACTTTAATATATGTTGAATTTTTAATATTTTATTAAAAAATATCATTGAAAATTTTTGATATATTAAAATATTTATATTTTAATTATGTTTGGTTGATGTTTTATGTGTTTGAATTTATTAATATTTTTTAAATAAATTTTTTCATATTTTTAGCTATTATTTATAAATTTTATAAATATAAATAAATTTAGTAATATAAAATTTAAGTGAGAAATAAAAATTCTCATAAAAATAAAGATAAGAATTAAATTATCTCGTATATAAAATAAAGGCAAAATTGAGAATTTCCCGCTAAAATCAAAATCACGATGGAAATGGTTTCCCGCCCTCCCTCGCGCCCATTGTCATCCTGCTCCAAAGAAGCTTCCTCGGTGCGGTCATTGCTTACGATATCCTTTTTGACCATATAACATAATAATTAATACTACCTTTATTTATTTTTTTTAATTTATCGTTTAATATTTTTTACATAAATTTATTAATTAAATTTAAAATAATTTATTTAATTTTATATTTTTAATTTTATTTTAAATTAAGTTATTATATTTTAATTAAATAATATAAAAATAAAATAGAAAAAATTAATAAATATTATTTTAAAAACTTAAAACGATAATTAAAAATATAAATAAATAAATTTTTAAATTAGAAAATAAAAAAATGGAGAAAGTAAATATTTTTTTTCTAATTATATTAATTCTTAAAGTATGATTTTTATAATCAGATTGCGTAAAATATACGAATTGAAGAAAGTTATTGTGTAATTTTACACAGCAGTCTCTTATTTATTTAATTTTAAGTACATAAAAATTTTTATAAAAATTTATAAAAACTATAATTAGATAGTATTTCATATAATGAATCTATTGATAAATTTTTTTATGTTAAACAAAAATCAAATAGATAGAAAAAATATATTATAAATTTTACATATTATATTTAACGGTTTAAATTTAATGTATTTATAATGTATTTTTAGTTATGAATTTGATTTTTATTTAGCATAAAAAATATATCAATTAATTCATTATACGAAACACTATCTAATTATAATTTTTTTAAATTTTTATAAAAAATTTTAAATATCTAAAATTAAATTCATGAAAAACTATTGTGTAAAAATATACATCAACCCCGCTCAATCCAATCAACCCAAAATATACCCATCCTTGCAATATCCATTCAAAACAAGTTATTTATAACAAAGTTATAATTATATTTAAAATAAATTAAGGATGGATAATGAACTCAAACTGTATTATTTCCGACATTTCTTTTGTTATGAATGAATCAAAGGTGTTTGCCATAGTGAATAATATCCACCTGTAAAAATGGAAACTTGGTTTCTGATAATCATCACTCTCTGCATCTCTGCTATTATCAAAGCCATTTTCAACATTTTCTTTGCTTCAACTACCTCTTACAGGCTTCCTCCAGGCCCAATTAAATTCCCAATCATCGGCAACATTTTATGGCTCCGAAATTCCTTCTCGGAATTGGAGCCCGTTATCCGCTCTCTCCACAAAAAGCTTGGCCCTGTGATCACTCTCCATATCGGTTCTCGCTCCATCATCTTCATCGCCGACCGCTCTCTTGCTCACCAAGCCTTGGTCCAAAACGGAGCTGTTTTTGCTAACCGACCACCACCTTCTGCTACTGTTAAAATTTCCAGTTGTGATCAGCACAATATTAATTCTTCTTCTTACAGCCTTAATTGGCGGCTTCTCCGCCGGAATCTTGCCTCAGAAATCCTCCATCCTTCCCGGATTAAATCCTACTCTCGTGCTCGCAAATGGGTTTTGCAAATTCTACTTGATCGGTTTAAATCGCAGTCGAAATCTGGAGAAGTACCCGTTTCTGTTGTGGATAATTTTCGATTCGCCATGTTTTGCCTTTTAGTCCTTATGTGTTTCGGGGAAAAGCTTGATCAGAAACAAATTGAAGAAATTGAGAGAGTAGAGCGTTCGGCAATTTTGAGTGCTCGTAGATATAATGTTCTCAATCTCTGGCCAAGATTGACCAAGATCCTGTTTCGTAAACGTTGGTCAGAGTTCTTGAAAATTCAGAAGGCTCGAGAAGATGTGTTAATACCATTAATAAGAGCAAGAAAGAAGGTGAATGAAGAGAGAAAAAGTAAGTCTAATGACGAAAAAGAAGAAGACTGTGTCTTGTCTTATGTTGATACTTTGTTAGATCTGCAACTTCCTGACGACAAAAGAAAGTTGAAAGAGAATGAAATGGGTACTTTATGCAATGAATTTCTTAACGCAGGCACAGACACTACGTCCACGGCCTTGCAGTGGATAATGGCGAATTTGGTAAAATACCCGCAAATTCAAGAGAAGCTTTTCATGGAAATTAAAGGGGTTGTTGGAGATGCAGAGGACGAGATAAAAGAAGAAGATTTGCAAAAAATGCCATATTTAAAAGCTGTGATTTTAGAAGCGCTAAGAAGACACCCACCTGCACATTTTGTGTTGCCACACGCTGTGACTGAAGATGTAGTATTGGGTGAGTATTTAATACCTAAAAGTGGGAGTATACAATTTGTGGTATCAGATATGGGGTGGGATCCAAATGTGTGGGAGGATCCCATGGCTTTTAAGCCTGAGAGGTTTATTGGTAGTGATAATGACGGTGGAGAAATGTTTGACATTACAGGAAGTAGAGAGATTAAGATGATGCCATTTGGGGTAGGGAGAAGGATTTGTCCTGGATATGGTTTAGCAATGCTTCATTTAGAGTATTTTGTGGCTAATTTGGTATGGAATTTTGAATGGAAGGCTGTGGATGGAGATGAAGTTGATCTTTCGGAGAAGCAGGAGTTCACAGTGGTGATGAAGAAGCCATTGCAGGCTCAAATATTTCTCAGGTCCAAATAAAGGATTATAGGATCATGTACTGTAATTCATGTGGAATTGTCAATTTAGCTTTGTTAGATTGAATATGAATCACAAATCTTATTCTATATTAGGATCCTATGTTTTTCAGGTAATACATATTGACCCATGTGCAATTCAAGAAAATAAATAAGGACCAAACACAATCATGATTATTGAAATGAAACCAATATATGTTTGGCTTGAAAAAAAAAAAAATTTAAACTCATAAATTTTATTCATTAAAAAAATATTAATTAATAATTTATTAATTTAAATAAAATATTTATAATTAATAAATATATATTTAATTAATTAAAAATTTATTAATTTTATAATTAATTTAATATAAATTAAATAAATTAAAAAAAATGTAATCAATTGAATATAAATTAATTGAAATGAAAAAATATGTTATAAAATAATTGAAATTGAATAAAAAATATATAATTAATTAAATATAAATTAAATGAAATGAAATAAAAAATATTTCAATATAATTATTTAAATTAAAATATTTATAGATCATATTTTTCAAAATATATTAATTTATTATATATATAATATTAATAAATTATTAATTTATAATATGAATGAGATAATGTAATTATGTAAAAAAAATTTAAAAAATATTATTTTATTAAATTATTAAAATTATTAATTTAACTTATTAATTTAAATTGAAATCATATAAATTATTATTAATTTATCAAAATTTACTATACATTACCTTTACCTAATAAAAAATAAAAAAGGTCACTTTATTTCTGGCACCACCACATGCAAGCATATATTATTTAATTACAAAAAATTAACCCTAAGTAATTTTTGAGAAGCAAATTATATACTCTATTTCAATTCCGTTAGTACTATAATCTATTTGTATAAGGAAATTGAACTTCGTACAATTTCTTCGTCAATTATGCTATGACATTTTTTTTAATACATTATAGATTATAGAGGAGATTGACTCTATTTTATATTTTATATATGTTAGATATGACCTAATTGAGTATATAGAACAATAAAAGTACAAAAATTATCATATTCTCAAAAGTCGAATATTAAAATAAAATCCTTGAGATTCAGGTGATCAATTATTTGAACTTGGTAGAGATAATAAGGGCCTTCAGTGGATTTTTCATCGCTACTATAACTTCTGGCTTCTTTGATAAATCGTGGAGGAAAAGTCTAAATATGTCTTGAGGGTATAATTTATATATCAAAAACTTTCTTTTTGAGTCAGAATGTTAATCAAACCAACAATGTTTATCTTTGAAATTCAATTCATTCTAAAAAAAAAGAAAGAAACTATTCAGACCAATCAAAGGGAGGTCTAGTTGTTGCCTCGACAGAGTGAAGGGAATTTATGGGCCTATGTACTCAAAACTGCATCACTCCCAAAAAGCCCACTAGTAAAGCAAATGGCTTACCCATCTATAAATAGAATCCTTATCCCTTAATGGTTTCTCATCTCTGGTAAGACAGATAGGGCAGAATTCAAATTTTGAAATTGTGAAGATATATAAAGGGGAAGAGGGGGAAATATGGCAACAGCATCAAGCGATATGAAGAGTTTCTACAGGCAAAGAAAGAGTAATAGAGGTGGCATCACAAAATCAACCTCTAAGTCCAAAAAGAAATCTCCCAAACACGCCGCTGCTATTGGTTCTACTATCACTCAACCTGCGGCCCTTATTTCACATGGTGCTCCGGATCTTCTAGGTATCTTCTTCTCTCTCGCTACGTCCACTTCTTTTTGGTCTGATTCAAATCCAGTTGTGTATTTATTGCCCCTAATTTATTTAAGGGTTTATTTCGTCATACTTTTAATGGGTTTTGTGAAAATTTTGTGATATTTTAAAAAGGGATTTAAAAAAAAAAAAAAATTGGGATTTTTTCAAAAATGCAGTCTTGAAAAAAAAAATTTCGTGCAAAGATAGTATTTTTTTTTTACATTATTTTTCAAACCCTGTTTACTCAAATTTGTTATTGATGCAGGAATAGATAAGACGGTTAAATAATTTGGTGCTAAATTGATTAACCTGAGCCCAAAGTTAATCTCCCAACTCGAAAAAGAAAAAAGGAAAATAAAAAGGATTTTGGGTTTAAAAGGAGAAAATTTTGCTCCAATCATTTGGAATAGTATTCAGTTTGATTGCATTATTTTTTGGATGAATAATATTTTTTTTTGTGCTGTTTTCTTGGTTCCGATAGATGATTATGACAAACATGAGGATCTATTGAGGCAATTTGACATGAACATGGCATATGGACCATGCCTTGGGATGACCCGACTGGCGCGATGGGAACGTGCTCAACGATTAGGTCTAAACCCACCTAAAGAAATTGAGGGTATGCTGAAGGGTGGAAAGTTTAGCACAGAATGCTTGTGGGATGGCCGTGTTTAAAAGTTATTATTAATATGGTTTGTGTATTATTAGAATCAAATGTATTACTAGTTGTTGTTCTTTCCTTTTTTTGTATTGTTTTTGTTCAGCCTCTGGCTGTGCTGTTAGTATGTTTATGTGCCCTGATGAACTAATGACCTTGCTAATCTTAATGGAGTGGTTTTCTTTGTGATAATATGCATGGTCTTTATGTCAATTATGATAACATGGTTCAGTTTGCAATTTCAATTTGTTTCTCTTGCTTCGACGATCTATTGCATTGACTTCAAGGAACATTTCAAATGATAAGAATGTGATTAATTATCCTATTATGGTATACAGATAATGCTTTATAGTCAGAATTAACCAAATGATGTACTTTGATGTCCATCACTTCTTATCTTGTTCAATATTGTGTCATTGATGAGAATAAGAAAAATAGTCCAAGTAACGGGTCAGTTCAGTTTCTTATCACTGTAATCGAATGTATCACCAATATTTAGCACAACTATAATTCATGTGACGTGCATATCCTCGGTGAAGGGCACTCTGATTAGGCTTTTTTTTATTATAAATAAATATTGTGATCATCCTTGTCATTATTATATCAGTATTGATTGTTAATTTATTGTTTCTGAAGCATTTTTTTGTACATATGTTTTCGTTAGTCAAGAGGCATCATTTCAGCTTTTTGAGAATGTATGTGGGAGTTTGGCAGCTGTGCACAAATCAAGGAGATGAAACTGCAGCTTGTTGAAAAAGCTATTCTTCAATAGCTGTGTTTTATGTTATTGGACATGTGTACAGCTTTGCCAAACTAGGAATGTGTCTACTTGATGCTTTCTTCCTTTGTGTTTATGGAACACAGATTGGTTTTTTCTTTTACTTTCTACACTAAATCCTGTTGTAAGTGGTTGCTGTTTGAGTTAAAACAATTAAAACCAGTTGAACCAATCTTATTTCATAATAAATATGAGGCTTTTGACTTCAATTAAATTTGTTTAAATTGTCATATTGCGTGCACTTTGTCTGAAACTGGCGTGTTTATGGCAGTTCACTGAATTGTTAAGATCTATTCTCTGTTTATGCAGGCAAACCCACCCAGTAAAGTGTTATAATTCGAATTATTTATTTTAGTTGCTTGATGATCATTTCTAAATATTGCTTCATGTTGAGTACCAAAAGTTGTGAAAGTGCTGCCTGTTATTTATTTTTTACTGCTTGAGCGAATAGCATTAGGGTTTGTTGTATGTATAAGACAATTCTAGGTGTAAGATTGATGACCTGAATCCATAATTTAACCAGCTGAAGCTGAATACATAATTTAATTTATTAAAAAAAATTATGAAATTATGGGACTCAACTTTTAAAGAAGCCTATTTGACTAAGCCCTCAACTTTTCAATTTTTATACATTTAACACAAAAATTCTTAATCAGACCGCGTGAGATTAGTCTCATCCTACCGAGTTAAAATCATTAAGAAATTTAATTAGAAAACATATTATTAAAATGAGGAAAAAGCAAAATTTAAGTGAGAGGAAAAAAGATAGAAGGTTATTAAATTTAAGTATTAAGAAATTTGAATTCTTTTTTACAGGTAAGAGATTTAAATTCATAAGTTTATGAATGTTGGCCTGTTGATTGTATACAAAATTAAAATTTTTTGGAGTTAAATATATTATTTTGAAAGTTGAGAGCGAAACAATACTTTTTTAATAGAGTTAAGAGTTAAATTATGCATTGAGTCATTTTTAACCCCACCATGCAAGGCAGTGTCACCTCGCACCGGACACCATGGTTTATCATTGCTGCAAGAAAGGAACCTTATGACCAGTCATTTGTTTAAAGTACATATGGGTTACTGGGTTAAGAGTTTGAACTGCATATTGTTATATGAATCTGGTTCACCATTGATCAAAGAGAGATAAATGTTGTGCTAGTCCCTGTTCGCCTAAAAATTACTCTTAGATTCATGGATTTGGGTAAAGACGGCCGAGTTAAATAATAGCTTAAAATTATAAAATCAAAGATTCTCTGGAAGCTACATCTATATTAACACTTTTCAAAGCTTTCTCGCAATACAAAATTGCTTGATTCAAGCTCGCAAGACAGTCTTGCATCGAGAGCCCTGCCTTGTATCAAGAGTTCTTCCTCTCGCTCCCCGAATCGAACTCGCAAGAGGCCCTAACTCCCAATATCCTCAGGATCTCCTTTGTTGCAGTTTGAATTATTGTTCTGCCTTCTTACTGGCTGGTTCAATAAGTAGCCATAGCACGAAGAACCCCGCATCAAAAACCTTCAACCTGTAGTATCTCTCCATCTCCCATGCCTACCTCCAAAAGATCCCGATAGGACCACTATCTCACTTCCGTTTTCCCTTAGTCTGAATCAAAATGTTTAAAAATCTAAAAGTGGTAAACATAAAAGAAACAAGAAGCCAATATTGCACATCATTCACTGAAAAACCTCTTTCAGCAACTGATAATTGAATTATGCTCGTAAATATCAAAATGGTACAATGAATTGCTCTAAAGCATCATACATGGAAATACCTGCAACTACATGCTATTTTTTAATCAATACATAAATGTGCAATGAGGTTAAAAAAACTATAATAAATAAATAAATATTTTAGCATCCATACTTGTACTACTCATTCTTCCTCCTATGTTTGGATTTCTTATCATCTGGAATACAAGATGACCAATAAATTGGCAAAAATGTACACACTGCCTGTATTATAAGGGCATTGGGAAACCCTGAAAAATCATCTCCTGTGACCCCAAAATATGATGCAAGGGCAACCCCGAGGTATCCACTCACTATGAATGAAAGGGCTATAGCAGACGCCACAAGTGCCATCACTGATCCCTCACACCCCGGTGGGCAGAGCTGTGCCATTAAAACATTGAAAGGCAGAATCTTGAAAAAAAACATAGCCTCTATAAGGCCTGAGAAAACTATGACATATAATGCGTCTGGCACTCCTATTCTTTGATAAAATCCCTTCACAAACAACACATCAGAAACCAAGAATACTCCTATTGTTGCCTGAATGGCTGCAATTAAATTCCTTGCAGGAACGGTTTTTAAGTGTTTATTGTAGACAATGCTCCATAGAAGCATTGCAGCCTGGCCAAAAACCTTAGAGATTCCTAGTAATGATGAATCAATCTTCAAATATTGTGTTTGGTAAAAGAACATGGTTCCTGTCAGTGCTGGAATTACGGCATAAGATGCTGCAAGCCATGCTATTGAGTAAGCAATCTCAGGTTTCTTTAATGCAACTGAGAGTTGTGAAAGCTGTTTTCTAATCCCAACATTTGACGAACTTTTAGGGAGGCTAAGAGAGCTTTCACGAATAGAAATGGTTATAAAAAATTGCAGAGCAAGGATAAGGCCAAAAAAGAGAAACATAGCTTGGGGGGAGAATCTGGTAATGGCAATACCACCAAGAAGGTTTCCAAGGACACCACCAACAGAGGAAGCAATCCAGACAAATGACTGGAGCTCACCTGAAGATGATTGAGGTTTTTTAGAAGAGGTGGTACTACTGGGCTGTTTTGCTATCTCTGCAACAAGGGCATCATTTGCAACCTCAGCTATTGAAGCACCGAAATTACTGAGGAGAAGGTAAATGCTGATCCAGAAGATTGAGAGGCTGGATGATGGGAAAATTGCAATAGCTAGCCATGAAATTGCTTGTAAAAAAGCTGCAACAACAAATGTACAGGCATGATTAGGGACAAATGTTAATTTGTATGTGCAAAAATTAAATACAGAATGTCATGAACATATGCTTAATTGTAGAAATTATATGTGTAATCAAATAAATGTTTTGGATACATACAATTTATATAATCAAATACGATTAGTTGTATTACAGCCTAGTAGAATCTTGTACACATCTCTTAAATAAAAATATAATTTTGGAAAGTCGGGATTGTTCAGAAAAAAAAAAAAGAAAAAAAATTGAAATTATGCTAGAAAAAAATGCCAGTGAAAATAACTTTAAAAAATAAAATAAAATAACTCAAGAAACGAAGAAAAACAGGCATCAGTATAAAAGAGCGGAAGAATTCGAAAAAAAGTGAAATTATGCAATTCACTCACCGCCAAAGACAATATAAGGAATACGATGTTGGCCGGAGATGTAAACGGCATCGGAAACGATGCCGTAGAGAGGCTTGCCGACCATTGGAAGGTTCGCGGAGTTCTGAAGGAGTTGGAGAGTGGAGGGGTCCACATTGAGAGTATCTTTTAAGAAAAAGTTCACCGCCATCCATGGAAAGCACCTGAAACCTTGGACCCAGAACCCGAGTCCGAGTAGTCCATGGATTGGGTTCCTATAACCAGAAGACGAAGAAGATACCATATCTCGAAGATTAATCGAAAGAAAGCTCAAAAACTATGGAAATTTTTTATGATGTGTATAAATTGATGTTCAGTGGCTTTTTAAAAAATCGGTGGGTTTTATTAAGGTGGTGGGATCTGAGGAGGACACGTGGATTAAGATTAGGTATGTAGGTGTCTTTTGCTGTTCTGACAAAAAGTAAAAGTAAAAAAAAATAAAAAAACTAAATAATATTAGATCTGGACATTTTATTGGAACGCGTGAGAAATGAATCACTGTCGCTTGTAAGAAGTAGGAACTTCAAAAGTGAATGTAATGAAGGTTTTTAACCGTTAGATTTGTGAAATCTTGCGTGGGTCTAATCCACGTGTATTATTGATTTTTTATTCTTTTTAGCCAAAACATTCCTTGCTATCTTGGCATAAGTGTGGATAGATAGCAGTGCCTTTTACATTTACCTTAATGAAAGTAGAATATTCCCACAATTCCTGCACCAAATATTTACCTTAATGAAAGAAGAATATTCTCACAATTCCTGCACCAAAAGCATAGAATATACTTACTAATTTATATGTCGATTGAATTCTTTGTCCATATAAATTTAACAATCAAAAGAGAAGGATCTATCTTCTGCAATCTGTTCATAACAAAACAAACAACTTTACCGGCGTTGAAAGAAAGGTTTGATAGTTGCTTGCAGCGTTGCACTTGTCGGTGGCTGTACTAGATTCGGATAGTAGCAGTTACTTTTTTTTGTTTATGAAATAACTTTTTATTTTTAATTTTGCACTTTACATTTACGAAAAGAAAATAATATTATCTTGTAATAAAGAAATTGGTCTAACTATTTAAACATTTTTCAAATTGTGCTTCAATTAAAAATATAAAGCTAAAATAACTAGCACCATTCACGTAGCTTTCCATTTTCCAAACACCATTTCTGTTTTTTCTTGTAGAAACCACGACATATTCCCATCCATCTAAAAATCCTGCCAAAACATTCTTTAGGAAAATTAAGCAAAACTTGAGATTATTGTAATGATAGGACAGAAGATGGCATACATTCAAGGAATTTTTTTTTTTTAAAAAATCCATCTTCCTTGTCTATTCCTAAATGAATCCAAGAAAATATAACATTGTGTATCATAGTAAGTATTTTTCGACGACAGTCCTGCCAAACTTCTCTTGAACATCCTTTGGTGTTTCAATCTGAAAAGTGCAAAAACATAAATAATCAATGCAAATAACCGAGAAAGAAGATCCAAATTATATCAGCAAACTGCATTACTCACAGTATTCAAAGCTTTAAAAAGAGCCTTAACAGTGTTATGAGGATTCCTTGAGCCAACAACCTGAAAAAAGGGTTGAGCTTTCAGTAAAAACACAAGTTGACGTGAGCTACAATAGCGTTGCAGATTCAGCTCACAAGCCCATTACCTTGGATTTGACATTTTTGAAACCAGCTAAATTCAAAACAGTTTGAACAATTCTTCCCGCTTTCATCCCCGTTCTGGTAGGGGCTGGCCAGAGATACACCTATCGCAATAGACAAACAGAAAAAGAAGAGAAATTGACAGAGATATCAGATATCATAAGACCATGGAGACAATGGGGAAAAAAAAAACCTTGGTTTTCTTATATGTTGTCTGTATTGCATGTGCAATTGTGTGCTCCTCATGCCGCTCTACATAGTGGAGATTCTGAAAGCATTTCTCATATGCCTGTTTGTTAAATCAAATTAGTACATCTAAACAAATAAAAATTAAAAGAGCAAGCTCATGTACAGATATTTGTTTTGCATAAGACACCACAAATCAATTAACAAATTATGCAAATAAATTAAGAAGATCCCAAATGAGAAGACAGAATATTCACCATGTTTGCAACAGATTAACTTTTCAACATGCAATCCATCAAATTTCCAGCATAATAACCAGAAAAATGGAGGAAGAGATGAGACAATTTCTCTCTCTCTAAGAAAATGAAAATTAAAAAGAAGAGGCATAGAAGAGTTGGCAACATCACCTCTGCATGATAAAATAAAAAATTTAGCGCATAACTCCCTGAAACTAGCATTATTTTGTGGAAATGTGAAACCTATTATTTTGTCGGGGCAAAGGAAACAAATGATTTCATTAGTTGGGAACACAATTCAAATTAAAAAAGGCCAAACCACCAAAAGAATATTACTCAGATAAAGATCTAACATATGAATGAGAGAAAAAAATATCAATATCAAATTTATCATCTCGACTTGTAATAGCAAGAGTTTCATTTCTAAATTCTGCCTTCCTATAAATCACTATTCTTCTTCATGTCATTGAATAACAACTCTTTACTAACTTGGAAATTAGCAGAATAATTTGCCAGTGAAGGCTTATTCCTTCAAATCACATTCTCACATTTCTCATCAATGTGCGTAGCTGGAATTCCGAAATCTGAACAGGGATACAAAAATAATAATAATTATAAATTTGAGAAAGGATAGTCAATGAAGGCAACCTTCATACCCAGGAATCACAGAGATCAGGTGTATGGACAAGATACAAAGCTTTCTTGTTAATACCATAAACCTGGAATAATATCAATACTGAGGGAATACACATGTGCATGTGCCTCAGATTGAGAGAGAGTTGAGGACAGAGGAGAAAGCTTCTGTTGAGTGTTTTAGTGTTTAAAGCAGGGATATTGCCCTCAATTAAAAAGGCGACATTCATGGCAAGAGTACCAAAATGTATCCTGTAGACCATTCTTATGCTTTCTGCAAATTATATTGGTATTCTGTACCAAATATCTCTCATATTGGAAGAATGAGAGCAACAAGAGCTAAAGTCTAGAGTGTCCAAGATGGATCAAGCACTATTGCAGAATGGAAATATTTATATTTGAATTTTTGAATCCAGATGCATATATGCATGGAGGAATGTCCATGACGCATGGTATCTTAGATACATCCATTACAATGCCTTCATGGCGTATCTATGATAACAGGCATACTCTAAATCATCAGCTGTTTGATTGATTTGTGTCTCATAATAATATCGAATAGATCATATTCTGTAGAAACATCAATGCAATAGGATACAAATCAAAATTCAATTCAATAACAAGTTCACAGCCTTGACAAATTAAGGCAGTCCATCACAATGTCTAGCAATAGTCTATCATGCCACAAACCCCAAAATCTCATTGAAAATAAAGTTAAAAACCGGGCAGCACCATCAAATTACCTTCTGAAGAGCTACAGGGACTGCTGGGCCTTTGGCTTTAGCAAAACCAACAACACCATGATAGTTTCCACAAGCCAAGATAGCAGTGTAATGGACCACTTGTCCTCCCTAAATCATAAAAGAAGTCAAAAAAGAATGGCGAGAACTATGCTTGGAATACTCTCAACAAACTCAAGATAAGGCAGTAATACCTTTGTAACTTTACAAGTTCGATTCACATCTATCAACTTCACATCAAAACCCTGCCATTATTTAATATCAATTTCAGTTAATAACAGACCATAGGAACCGATTAATGCCAAACTTGCATAAACATATGAATACAAACTTATTATGTAGTGATATCAATAATCAATAAGTTCAATTCTAATTCATGACAAAGACCTTTGTCTGCATCTAACTTTTAGGTAGCACATCTTATATGAGCATGAATTAGTAAGAGCAATTAGAAGATAGGAAAGAAATAAAATCAAAATTCTAATGATGAAAATCTCCTGATTGATATCAAATATTCTAATGATGAAAACCCTCCCAATTGTTATGAAATATCTTAATTAACACAAGATCCCCTTAAAAAGCCTAGTTTCCCAAAATCAGAAAAATAATAAATTACAATAGAATTCTAAAATCTGATCATCCTCCATCACATGGATAACATATTTATTAAGCATTATCATTTGAGTGCTGTTTCACACAGAAACTTAACAACTGACCTCCAATACATTGATGAGATACTCATTGAAGAAGCAAACTAGCTCAAAATATGTTTTTTACTTCTTTTGAAATGGACTCATAATTTGTTTCCTTCGACAAAGTAATCTATGAAAAAAATAGCACTGTTCTCAAAAACTATAGGTACAACACCTCTGTCAATGAAAGATTCTGAAACCAAGCTACCAACAATATAGACACAGTCAGCAAATTAATTAATTTAAAACTCAATTAAAATTGAATCATAACAGTAAATGCAGCACAAACATTTGCCTCTCAATTAGGGAAAAAAACTACTGATAGAGCATTTTCACAACTTTTGAATAGCAAAGTTAAACTAAGGAATTACTATAGCCAATTGTAAGAAGCCATTAGAATAATGTAGCTAACAGAAGCTGCAAGTACTTACTTTCCTATACATTGGTCTTCTTTTCTTTTCCGTCAAAGAATTTCTCTCCTCTGCAAGATCCCTAATCTCCTCCTCAAGAACCTTCCCCTTCTTCCCAAAAGTATAATCTAACTCAGCTAACTTCTCTTCAAGTTTCTTGTCAATAGCATTGAGCTTCTCTAATAATATATCATCCCTTTCTTTCATGTCATCAAACTCTTCCTCATCATCAGACCCACCTTGTATCACTTGCTCTTCTTTTTCAAATCCAACATTATCCATGATATCAACTTCGGGACCACCTTGTGCACGCTGAATAGCTCCATAGTTGGCCGGATTGTTGGGATCATATTTTTCCTTCCACTCCACCAGCCTCATGGCCCTGTTTAATTTTTGTTGAAGAATAAATTTATCCTTGCCTTCCGCCACTTTTAGACGATTCATCAACTCACCAATGACCCTGTATTCGGGTCGAAGCTGAAAATGTTTTTGCTCGAATTTGTCAATTCTATACATCCATTTGAAAGCATCCTCGAGTGTCTCTGTTGAATTGAAATTGACAAAAAAAAATCAATCAATCAATGAACTAATACCTACAAAAATATTAACTGTAGTTATGCATTGTATTGATCACAGTTAAAACTCGTATATATTAATCAAAACCATGGCTTGATCTTGAAAAAAAAAACACAATTTTTGAATACCTTTACCACACAAAATCTACATACCCGAAGCAACAAAATTGTCGAGCAATTCCTTATGGCGTTCATGCTTCTTCTTAAACACTTCAAACCTTTTTGTAAGTGCTTCCCTCCCAAATCTCTCATCGTCATCATCACTCTCGGAATCGGATGGCTCTTCATGAAGATTCAAAGCCCCACCAATGGCCTTCAGTTTCTCCTTCTCTAGCTTCTCTATCAATGGCCCGACGCCCATGTAATCCTCTTCATCTTCTTTATCAATGTCCTTAGTATCTAGTCCTGCTCGCTTCCTCGCCTCTCTTTCACGCTGTTTCTCGCGCTCGAGCTCAGCCAGGAGGTCATGGACTGCACGGCTGGAGGCAGCGGTGGAAGTGGAGAAGAAGGCTTTGGAGGAATGGGAAAATGAGGGTGTTTGGGTAGTGAGAAAGTGTGGAAAAGTTGAGATTTCCCGGGAAAGTTGAGGGATTGGGGGTTTTCTAGGTTTTCTGAAGGAGTGAGAAAGAAGAAAGCGGGACCAAGATCTGGGTATCATTTTTAGGTATTTGTAATTGTTATTGGATCATTTCAGGGAAAGAAGGAAAATCGAAAGAAGATTAGAGAGGTGTAAGAAAATTTTGGAACAGGAGCTACTATGGCAGGGTAGGGTTTTTCTTCGTTCTAAACCCTTAGGAGAATTAAGGACCAAAAGAATGGGCCATGGGCCTTTGTGAATCGCTGAATCAATTAGAGGAAGGGCCTGCTCTCACGGGAGAAAAACCCATTTTTGGTAAAATCAAATAAATTTATTCTTATTGTTAAAAAAAAAAAAAAAACTATTAGAGTATTCAAATTTTATTTATTTAATTTAAATTGAAGTTGAGTTCAAATAGAAGTTAAATTCAACTTTGAGTTTAGATTAAATAATAATTAAAATTAAATATTATTTTTTTTGCAATTTATAATTAAGAATTATAAAAATTGATTGAATTAAAAATTTTAATCATGCCTGAACATAAATATTTATTTATCTGATAAAAAATGAAATTCATATAAAATTTTATTTTAATTACATTAATTTTTACTATAAATAAAATTAGTTTTTATTTATTTTTCATTATTTTCTACTAATATGGTAGAAGGTTTAATTTTTTCATACTTTTATTTTTTTAGAATATATATTTTAAAATAAATACTTTATTTTATTTTATAATAATATTATAAAAGTTTTTATCGTAAAATATAATTTTTTTAAAAAAAATTATAAATTAAAATTTTTACAAACAATTATTTTTTATTATCTAACAGTTACCTTGTCGGTAACCAAAAGCTAAAATACAACAGTTAGAAATAAAATAACTAACAGCTGCATAAAATATTTATCAAACACCCACTAAATCAATTAATAAAAGATTATCATATTGAAGAAATAATAAAAGATTTAACTTAAAAAAAAAAACCAACATAATCTAAGTTATATATTTATATTCATTAATTTATCAACCAAGCAACGAGCTATATTTTCTTTTTGCAAACTTGTTTTAATAAATTAGCACAAATGAAGAGAAAAGCCAATGAGATTTAGCTTTAATTGGCTCGGATTGAATCGAGTTCTGTATGAACAATATTTTATATGGTTATTAAATTTTAATTGGACTGATCAGTTTGATCGGGAAAACCGAAAATGGGTCTCAAGTCAGTCGAAAAACCCAGCAATTCGATCAACTTGGACCGGGTTAGCCAGGCAAAATGAGTCGGAATTAATTTTTTATTTGTAACTTCAGCCATAAAACGGTGCCGTTTGCACTGTTTTTTTTGTCGTGGACCTAAATTGCCGAACTGGCTTCTGCTTCTATTTTTCAATAAAAAATAAGAGAAATGAAGAGAAGGATATAAGAGAGGCATTTAACTTATTTGATTTCAAATAGATTTATTGCAATAGATTAACTGAAACCAGTTTTGGCATCGTTGGAACTTAAACAAGGAAGAACATTAGAAGATTGCAAAAACATGATAAAGAAAGTGGATGTGGATGGAGATGAAATGGTTAGCTATAAAGAGTTGGTGGGTTTGGTGGTTATTAATGGAGCACGGTGGGGTTCTTAACTAGCATTTAATTTCAAGGACTAATGATAAAAGGGCTTGGGTTAGCAAAGGTACGTGGATGTGAAATTGGGAAGTGTAGGAAAGTATTGGAAAGTGTAGGAAAGTATTGATAAGTATAGGAAAGTGTAGGAAAGTATTGGTAAGTATAGGAAAGTGTGAAATTAGAAAGCGTATCACATGGCAGGAAAGTACCACCAACTAGCCTTGATTGAAATGAAATAAAGATTTTATTGAAAGAGAAAATCATACAAGCCTCGCAGGCATTATTTTACTCGGTAACTTCTATGTGCCTTCCAGGAATTGAGTATTGGACAGCAATCCAATCTCCAATTATTCCAATTGTAATCAGAAAATCACATCCTAAATTCCTATTACCATATTAATAACGACCAGCAATTTTACGGACATAAAGTGATTGCAATACAACATTTTCTCCAATTGAGACTTCCATGGTTTGTGATACCATGGCAGCGACCATGAACAAGCACTGGCATCTTAGCACTGAAGATGAATTTTCATATTTCAGGCTTAAGAGGGATCAAGGGATCTGGTTTGGTTGGTTTTGTTTCTATGTTGATTAAGCTTAATGGCAGCATCGCATTGAACTTCAAGTTGAGCCCAAAACCAACTCTTTCAAGGATGTCATAGGGGAGCCGTGTCCATATATTACAGTGTCTCTCCAAAAAGCCATTACTGTTGAAGGAAGAAAGTTATCAAAGATTCATTATGGCTCAACAATATTATCACAAAAGACCGATATTATTAGCAATTGCTCATTTGAGAAAAAAAGGGAAGATGGAAAGCAGAGGGTAGGGTAAGGGAAATAAGCCACACAATTCCAAACATGAACCAGAAAAAGATAGAAGGGCAACCTATCCACGAAACCAGACCAGCTGTTGCCGCAAGAAAGAATTCCCTGCTGATACTCTTGAAACTGAAATTGCAGTAAAGCATCAGCTGATATTGAAGACTCTGCACTGAGAATATAATACTGCAGATGAAAGACAGCTTACCAGTACAAGCATAAAATATTCCCATACCCATAAAAGAGTGCAGCCCAGGTTGAACCAGTAAACCTACAATTACAGTTAAATCAATGTGTTGAATAATATGACATGCATAAGAATTTCATAATATTTCCTATTTTAGTATTTAAAATGCACAAGATTAATTTAACATCAGTAACAGCGGAGTGATTCCTTTTTCACAGTTAACACAAAACTTCAAATATATACACCCAGAAAGAGAGGCAGTGTAGGGGGCGAGGTGTTATAGTATAACTTAATTACACGAGTAACAGCACAGCCTAGAATGTCAAGCGAATTAAGAATTAACAACATTAATATAAATGAACCAATCCTATATTTTAACTAGGTACAAGACAGGAAATGACATTTTGACAGATAACACAATTAAGAATTGCTATTCTAGGAACAAGGTGCTCAAAACATAAGCTGATTGGGTGGCAGAAAAATTTCAGGGTTTGAAGCAGAAGAGAGGCTTAAGATAAATCTAAGACCTGGGGCAACTTATATATAAAAATAGCTACAGCTAAAGATATAGTACAAAATGAAAGGAAGAAAGGTTGAAGGAGGAAATAGCATTACCACATAAAATCACGAATAAAGAGTGCTCGGGGGATCATAAGTCCATTTCCAATCATAGCAAGTAACATTGAGAAAGCTGACAACCCTTTAATGTTATCAGGATTCAGGAAATTTGTCCACTGAATAGAAAGCACTAGTCTTAGTCAGAGATGCATGTAAAGTGAATATCACTAAACCAAAAATTTAAATAGGAAGATGATGAAGAGTTACCATTTGTGAAACCGGCATCCACATGAAAAGAAGAGTTGCTGTCCATCCAGATATTCCTCCAACAAATTTAACACCTTTCTCGGAAAGTTTGCCTGTGCGTGCCTGCAAATGTTATCAGCTGTAAGTCCAAAAGGGCGCAGAACCCAAATACTTATTTTCTGGTATAAAACAATGAACAAAGGAAAGACAGAGAAGCTGAGAAAAAAATAAAATAAAAACATCAATAAAAATTTCCTACATAGAATCAGTAGGTGGGATAACACTTAGAGCAAAGAGGTCTAATGGACACCAGAAATCTAACTCAAAACTTTTAACAAGTGTTGGATGGAGGGACACACTGCATGCAAACTATTCCTATTAATCAATCTATGCAAACCCAAATCATCAATGCCTTCTTGCAGCTTATAATTTTTAGAAGTCATGTTTGATATCTGATTAAATCAATGATACCAAAAGCATAATGAAAGCCTAAAATAGCACCAATAAAAAATAAAATAAAAGCATTACCATTATAACTGTTGCTACGGCTATGGCACTTGCTATTGCCCCAGGCACAATACTGTTTGGTATATATGGGACAAAAGTAGACCACATGACCTGCTCCAATTCATAAATATGTTTAGACTTTGTTAACAAAATTACTCAAAACTAAATCAACATTTGATTCCATGAACTGCCAAGATCAATATACAAAGATTCTAGATACCAGAACTACGAAATGTTGCATTAGTATCAGGGTTTGGATGTACACTAATGAAAGTGGGAGAGAAAAGAGCACCTGGGGAAGGGCAGAGAGACCACCAACAGTTATAAAATCTTCCCAAAAGCTCCAGATTCCAGCATTAAGCTTTCTAAGGTAATAGAAGAAATTCAAGACCAGACCAGTTGCTACAACCACTGAAGTGACTACAAAGTGAGGCAAAGGCATCGCTTCTGCCATTGCAAGCTGAGTAATTACAATGTAAATCGAAATCACTCCCAGCGTTTGCACCACAATCACCTCTGTTTCCTTTTTTTTTACAAAATAGGAAAGTAAGGAAAGATTTCCAAGCAGCCCAGTTAACATTCCCTGGATTAACAACATTTTCTTCTTTAAAACGTTTAATTTCATTAAAAATGGAAAAATTAAAAAAAAAAAAAACTACAGTAATGGGTTACCACTTACCAGCCATGGAACTGCTAAAAGTGCAGTTTTATTGCCAGCAATTAGATTTTGCGCATTGAGGATAATCTGAGGCATTTGCAGTAACAAAAATGGGATATTTGAAGCTCCAGAAAATTTTGCTGTCCATGAATCCCATTCCACAAAACTCTTACTGCTCTTTAAATTCACTGATCCCTTTTCAAATTCCCACAAAATCCAAAAAATAAAAATAAAAAGTCATTACCCTCAATTAACCATTCCAAAAAACAGCAGAAACTAAATATACTCATCAAAATTCAAAATCATATCTTTCCACATTACCTGTTGAAGAGGGTGAGGAACATCTGAATCTAGAGCAGGAACAGGACTAAGGCGGCGATGAAGTGAAGTTAAAGAATATTGGGTAAAATAGTGAGGGCTATGGAGAGACAAAGAAAGGGTTCTATAAGGAATAGAATGAGAATGGAGAGGGCAATTTGAATATAAAGAAGAATAGCGGTGAAACGGTGTCGTACCAGCTAAAGGTACAAGCAGAAACTTTGCCATTTCGAGTTAACTGGCAAGAGAGTCAGTGGAGACTTTGGTCATCAGAAGAATAAGAAGAAGAAGAGAGTGGCAGTGTAACATAGAGAAGGAATGGGACCGTAGATTGGGCGGTGAGACAGTGTACGAATCTCATGGTGACACGTGGAGGGTTGGTAAGTAAGATATTTGGTGCGTTAATACCTGATATTACGTCGTATTGGAAATTGATGCTGTGATGTGAGAAAGAGATTTATTGCCAAAAAAAAAAAGGAGTGATTTGAAAGTGAAAAGTGAAAGAAGGTTGTTTTTGTAATTTGAGGTATGCTCAGTGCACTAGATACGAGAAGAAGATCCGGTGGATCGGATCTTGACCCCTTCGTATGTGACATCTGCTTGCTCTGTGGAAACGCTGATCAGGTCATGTGCCCGTGGCATGGCTTGCACTCCATCCGACTATAAATTAATAACTATCCACATTATAATTTTAAAAGAAATAAGTGAAATGGAGGTTTTTATTATAATTTGATTGGGTCTTATATTATTATTTTATTTAAAAAATTAATTTTCAGGTTTTTTTTCTATTTAATTTAATATTGTCTAATTTTTTAAAATATATTATTTTATTGTCTGAATAATTTTTTTCTAAATATTTTTAATTTTTAAAAATATTTTCATATAATTATTTTTAGCATTTCATAATTGAAAAATAGTTAAAATACTTATATAATATTATTTTTAAAAATTGAGAAATTTGTAAAATAAAAAAATTATTTAGATATCAATATAATAAATTTTAAAAAGTTTGAATATTAATAATGTAATTTTTTAATAAATATATATATATGTATATATTAATAATATATACATGTTTTACATTTATAATTTATAATTTATACATGATTAAAAATTTTAAATTATAAATATGACGCATATATTTTTGAATTTTTTAAATTATATTTTAAAGAATTTTATATTTATTTGAAGCATAATTAAATAAAGCAATGAATGTAAAATATTTTGGACTTTATATTATTTATTCAAATATTATTTATTTATTTAGATAATCAGTTAACTATGTTTAATCAATTAAATTTAAATTTTTCATTTTTCAATTTATTATTAATTATTAAGATTTTGAAAATATCATAAATTAATTAAAGTTTTAATTAAGGTATTATTTTAATATTAAAGAAATTTTATTAAAGAAAAAGAAGAAAGAAAGTCTGAAAAAAGTATATATATAGGCTATGGGAACTCGATTTCCACGACTTTTGTGTTGGCAAGACAGGGATTTAACTGTTGGGGCCACCCTATGTTAGAACCTATTTTCATCAATTTTTAATCATTGTGTAAATTGTTTTAAAAAAATATGTGTGTGTTTCTTTTGAGTCATGAAAAATCCCAGCCAATCAGATGATTGAGGATGGATCGGGCATAGGATGAAGAAAGAAAGAGAGAGGAAAAGAGGGGGGAGAGGGTGGTAGTGCCTGGACTGCCACCATTGGCTGGCGGTGAGCCGCACCACCATTGCCATTAGACCTAGACAACCCATCTCCATCGCGAAGCTCCACTGGAGAAGAAAGAATACACCATCCAAAGCTCTGTGGCGCCATTGAATTTTTTAACCAGATATTTTCATTCTGACCACCATTTTGGGTGTTCTTGGTACCAATGAAAAGCTTTCATCATAAGTTTTCTATCGATACCAACTTCAGGCGTTAAAGAGACTGGATGGCGAAGAAATCAAGCAAAGAAATTTCTGCTACCAAACCTTTCAAGGCCCAATTCTTCCAAACGGCGGCGAGTGGCCGCAAGTCTAGGATGTGTCATTGAAATGTTATGGATTGTTGAGAGTTATGTGCATCTTCTCCCTATAATAAATATTTAAAATGGAAAATTGTTTAAGAGGATACATAGGTTTTCTTGGCTGCGGTTTAATATTTAGGATATAAATTTTATTAAGTTGTTTATAATTATTGACCTATATCAAATAATTGAGACATTCAAGTCCCGTTGAGAAATAATTATTATTCATATTGAATATTCAGAAGGGGCCATAAAGTTGATAATGATTATTGTGGATTATTTAGAAGTGTTGTTTATTTTGATTTAGCTTAGGAAATGCCTTACTTTTAATGAAGGTTTTGCTAAAATTTTGACATACCATTTTATTGTCGATTAGGTATTTTGTACTTTCTTTGAGTTTTCAGCTTCATATTATCAGTGAGAGTGTCAATTGAACTGTCATTATACAGTGGGTGATACTTTCTAATATATTTTCTTACTTTTCATGTATTACGTACATTATCGAGTATTATGACGTGTTTATTTTAATATATTTGTGCTACATATTTTTTACAGTTGCTAGATGAGAGTGGGATGCCACATAACCACTTAAGATGTGATATATCATATGATTTAATATGATGAACATTTTAGTATGAGTTATGATTGATGTGATGACCGGGTTTGCTCATCGCTCAATATTGCTTGCCAATCGAATTAGCGCTTCTTGATTTAAGTCGTGATAGCTGAACTTGTGAATTGAATTTAAGATACAGTATTTTGAATCAGAGAATCATATATGAGGGAATGATTTTCCAGATTGAAATTAGCGTAATTCTTATAAACTAACTTATATTTTTATTATTATTTATTTACTTCTTTGTTTGATTTGGTTGATAAACATTTTTCATAGTATAATCATTAGATTGCACTGGATTATACATGTCATTTATGGCGTTGAGACGCGTACCTTTATCTTTTTTTACCTGATAATATAAATATTTTGTTTAATTCAATTAAGTATTAATTTATTATTGGTTATAATTAATTTAAAATTTCACATGATTATTTTTTATTAAATTTATTGTTCCTAATTTTTTGAAAATTTGAATTATTTTAATCAGAAAATAGCTAGACTCTTCCATTTAATAGGTGTTCCGTTGAATATAATTGATTTTATGAAAATAGTAAGGAAACAATGGATATGGTACCCTGATAAGTTGTGATTTAATTTTAATTTAGATACTGTTTAATAATTAAATCAGAGCTTGATTATATAATAGTTACAATTATAATTAGATAGTTTTATCATTTAATATGAGTCTGACTATAAATTCTAAAAATTTTATGTCTATTCATTTTGTAGTATTGGACACGTGATCTTGAATTCGAGGCATGACAATAAATATTTAATTTTAACGAAAAAATATTTGCCAAATGCTCACCTCTAAGGTCGTAATATAAAAGCCTTGTCTAGCCCATTCTATTCCTATTGAGAGATGGGGCTGCTCCCATGCATGGGCCTACTTGAAGCTTCGATTTTTGGGCTGTTTGTTGAAGTTAATGGGCTTACCTCAAATAGTATTTTTTATTTATTTATTATGGACCCAACCCGAACATAGTCTAAACAAAACTACGCCGTCTTGCTCTAGCACCTCCTCCTCGTTTCTGTCTACAAGAAATCAATTAAAATTCTTTCATTTTTCTATCATTCCCTTGCCTCACGTAATCATAATGCTTCCATTTGGAGGCTCAAAATTTATTAAAGTTAATTTAATTTTATTAATTCTCATAGTCAAAAATATATAAATAATAAATTTCAATTTTTTTAATGTTAGAAAAAGAGTTATTAAAAAAAAAAAAGTGGAATTGTGTTAAAAGTGATATAATCTTATAATAATTCAATTCATTTATAATATTTATTATTAAAAATTTAAAATATCAATATTCTTATTAAAAATAAATATTTATTTTTTATATAATGAATTAATATATTTATTTTAAATAGTAAAATTCATATAAAATTTATTTTTTTAAAATTTATTTCAACACATAAATTTCATCAATAATTTGAATTTTTGAATATATATATATATATTTTTCTCTCTTCAAACAATCCTTAAGATACTGTGGCTTTGTATTCACATTTTTTTTTAAATTTTATTTCAATTGAAATTTGAATTTAAATTGCATAATTTAAAAATAATTCATTATTTTTAACCAAATTTTCATATTACATGTTACATTTAAATTTTTGTCTCACAAAATTTTAATTTATGTTATACATAAAAGTTGCTTTTAAAAAACCAATCCCCGAATTTTTTTTTTTATATTTTGTATAAATTATTTCTCAAAAAAAGAAAAATAGAATGAAAATTTTCAGTTGTCAATACATTTTATTTAAAAGCAAAACCAAACTTTTTTTTTTTTAAACATTATTGAGAAAAATTTTAATATTAATTGTTCCAATTTTAATTTCACTCCTAAAATAATTTAGTCTCATTACTTAAAAAAAATGTTTGTTGTATTCATTATAACTTTAAACTATTTTAGAGTTTTTTCTTTGGTAAATATCTAGAGAGTTATAGAGCCACTTTGACCATCAACGAACACATTAAAACACCAAATTGGGCCAAAATATTTTCGCTTCGGTCAACTTTTCAAATTTCATCATCAAATGGATTCAGAAAAATTTTAACAATTATTTATGTCCTTAGCAACATGTTAATACTTATTAGCTCTACCATTGTATACAAATGATTTTCTTTTTTATATTTAAATTATCCAACAATTATATAAATAAAATATGATATTAGATTTAAGATTGCAAGTAATATATAATTATATTTTTCATATTTTTTATTAAAAAAAATTATTATTATAATTTAATGGTAAAATATCTTAAGAAAATTATTATTAATAAATAATTTTATTATAAATATTAAGATTTTATATAATTTTGAGAGTACTAATTTTAAAAATTAGTTATTGAGATTAAATAATTCAGTTATATATAAATATATTCAATATTTTATATTTAATAAATGTGAGATTTAGATTAAAATAATTTTTTATTGAGCCTAATTAATATTTGTAAATTTATGATGGAAATTGAGTTGATATAATTGAAAAATCGATACGGATAAAGAGACAAAAAAAAAAAAAAAAAAACTCACACACGATGTAAAATTAAAAATTTAACACAAATAAAAAAATAATTTTAAAAATCTATCACCGAGCAAAAAAAAATTTAAAAAATTAAATACGGACAAGAATTGAAATTAAACTAATAGGGTATGAATTATTTTCTAATTCTGATATCATATTATAAATATTGAGAGTGTTGACTTTAAAAATTAATTATTAAGATTAAACAATTTAATTTATTTATTCAATATTTTTATATTTAATTTGTGAGATTTATTATGTTAATAAATTTAATAATAAAATATCTCTTAATATGCATTATGGCGTCTCTTAATTGTTAAGATTTGAGTTTTTTTTTTTTTAATAAAAATTACTACATTAAAAGCCTTAGACAAAACAAGGGCATTTTGTGTAGCTTTGCTTACCTATGATAGTCGTTCTTTTGGAGCATTGATTGATGGTTAAGCTTTGTATCTCAAACATAAATTAAATACCAATGTTATCAAAAAGCATTAAGTGGAATTAAATACAATAGATTATCACCTTATTATAACAATAGGACTTAGAGGGTGTTTGAATGAGCAATTAATAATTATTAATTTAAAATAAAAATATTTTTTTAATTAGTAAAATTTTTAATTGACAATCATAATTTTTATTTGATATCAAATTTTACCGATTTGAAAAAAGACAAATCGATAATTGATATTTATCCAAATACTTAATAATTTTTTAATTGTCAACGTGTATATTTTCAAACGATAATTGAATTTTATAATTAGGCATCCAAACACCCCCTAAATTTATTTATTTATTAAATTATTATTTCCTTAAATTAATATTTTCTCCACTAAAAAAAACTCATTTTTTTTATTAAAATAAGTATAAATATGCTTCTAAATTATAATGAAAATATCACATTAACACATTTTTTTTTCGAATGCATAAATAAAATATGAAATTATAAAAATGGAGCATAGTGACATCTTTCTATTATCTCCATAATATCTTTTTTTTTTCTTTTTTTTTTTAATAAATATATTTAAATATTTAAAAATTCATAAAATATTTATTTTATGTTCAAAAATTATAAATAAATAGTTAATATAATTTTTATAAAATGTATTTTATTTGACATTAAAACTTAAAAAATAATTATTTTTAATTTATCATAAATTATTTAGATATATATTTAATTTTTAAAAATTCTTAAGAATTATTATTTAATTATCAAATTGTAAAATTATTTTTTCCACATATAATTTCACCAAATATAAATTTAATTAAATATATATACACCATAGTCTAAATTAATTATTAACTTAATTAATTTTATTTTCTTATTCACTTATTAATAATTTAATTATATTTATAATATATTTTTTAAAATAATTTTATTAAATAAAATTTTAATTTTAAATAATTAAATTTAAAAATTTTCACTATCTATATAGTTAAAAAAAAATAATCAAAGGCTGTATAATTAAGATTTATATTAAATAATTATGAAAAAGTGAAATATGATAAATTTATAATTATTTTACATGTTAAAATATTTTAAAATAATTTTTATTATATATTAAAATATTTTTAAAAATAAAAATAAAATAAAAAAATAAAATATTACTTAAAATTAGTTAACATAAATCTTAATATAAATTTCCTTTAATTATTTTATTATTTTAACTACATAAATAGTGAAAATTTTTAGATTTAATTATTTCAAATTGAAATTTTATTTAATAAAATTATTTGAAGAAAATATATTATAAATATTTTCAAAATAATTAAATTACTAATAAATGAATAAAAATGTAATTAATTAAGTTAATAATTAATTTAGACTAGGATGTATATATATAATTAATTAAGTTTATATTTGATGAAAATTTTATGTGGGAACAATAATTTTTAAAATTTGATAACTAAATAATAATTCTTAAGAATTTTTGAAAATTAAATATATATCTAAATAATTTATGATAAATTAAAAATAATTATTTTTTAGGTTTTAATATGTTAAAATGAAATATATTTTATAAAAATTCAATTAACTATTTATTTATAATTTTTTAATTTAAAATAAATATTCTATAATTTTTTAAATATTTAAATGTATTTATGAAAATAAAAAGAAAAAAAGAAAAAGAAAAAGAAAAATAGTGTTAGGGGATATCGGAAAGAGGCTTTCTGACTCATTTTTGTGACTTCAATGTCATATTTATATCTTGAAAAGAAAATGTGTTAATATTTTATTTTCGCTATAATTCGAGGACAAATTTACATATTTTTTTTATTAGCCTCAAATTATAAATTATTTTTTCTTTTAGAGTGTAATTAATTTATCAATATATTTTTATTTAAAATATTTCATTATTAATGAATCATATTTTCATTAATAAATTATTAATTAATTTTATAATATTAGTAACTAAAATAACTATGCATCATTTTATATTTTTCATCAAATAAAAAAAAAAGGTTATTGACACTTTAATTAATAATAAAATTTTAATCATTTTATTATAATAATAAAAGTTTATTATTTTTATATTTAATATTAAAAAATTAAATAATAATTATTTTTAAAATAATCATTTAATAAGGATATTATAAAAAATATTAAATAAAAATTAATATTTTAACTAAATTAATCATTTTTTAATTTTTGTGAAAATAAAATTTGAATCATCGTTTTCGTGGCAGAGAGTATATGAAATTACAAAGCCATACATCTACAGGTTTAGTACTCACAATAATTTTATTTATAATAATAATTTATTTTTTTTGAAGAAATTTATTTTTAAGTTAATTAAGATAGAAATATATAAAATAATTGTAAAAACAAAAATAGAGAAAGGAGGCACGTGCCCATGCGCGTGAAATGAAAGCAGTTTAGCAATAAAACTAAAAAAAAAAAAAAAAAAAAACAACAACTCCAGATTATTGTGACCTAAGTTTTTAGGGTTTCGATTTGGTTTTCCAGATTTTTAGAGGAGCTAACTTGAAAGGCTAAAGAAGGGAGAGAGACGGTTAACAATCACAATGGACGATTATCAGGAGATGGAGAGATTTGGTATGGAAAACGACTTCGAGGACGGACAATGGATTAACGGCGAGTTCTATTACCGGAGTCGCAAAGAAAAGCGCAAGCAAAGCAAGGATGACGTTTTGTATGGGGTTTTTGCTGATTATTCGGATTCTGATGAAGACGGCGACGGTTCTTCCTCTCGTAAACGTAGAAAAGACCGTGATTTTGGAAGAAAACCTGATCTCACCAAGCCCGTCAATTTCGTCTCCACAGGTACTGTAATGCCTAACCAAGAAATTGATAAGAATTTGAAGGAAGAGAATGTTGATGATATGTTTGTTGATGATAATGACAGGCCCGGGTTAGGGTCTGGGTCTGGGCTGGGGTTTAGCGGTGGGTTGGGGTTTAATGGTAGTAATAATGGGTTTAAAAAGAGTGAGGAGTTTGAGGATGGTGGTGGTGGTGGTGGTGATCAGGATGAGGATAATTTTTTGCCGACTGAGTTTGGGAGGAGAATAAAAGAGGGAGCTCAAAGGAGGGAGCGGGAGAGATTGGAGAAGAAAGAAAAAGGAGGAGGAGGTAAAAAGAAGGAAGTCAGAAGTGGGGATGTTGGGGAGTTTGAGAAGCATACTAAAGGAATTGGGATGAAGTTGTTGGAGAAAATGGGGTATAAGGGAGGAGGATTAGGGAAAAATGCTCAGGGGATCGTTGCCCCAATTGAAGCAAAGATGAGGCCGAAGAATATGGGAATGGGGTTCAACGATTTTAAAGAAGCATCAGCTAAGTTGCCTCAACTGGTAGAGGAGATTAAGAGTGTGAGCCAGAGCCAAAGCCAGAACCAGAGTTATACTGTGGGAAGAGATAAGGAGAGGCAATGGATGAAGGGGAGGAAGAAGAAGCAAGAGGAGTATATAACAGCAGAAGAGTTATTAGCAAATAAGGAAGAACAGGGTTTTGAGGTTGTACAAAAGGTGCTTGACATGCGAGGGCCACAAGTAAGAGTGCTGACAAATTTGGAGAATCTGAATGCGGAAGAGAAGGCAAGGGAAAATGATATTCCAATGCCAGAACTTCAGCATAATGTCAAGTTGATTGTGGACATGGCAGAGCTTGACATTCAGAAGATCGATAGGGATTTGAGAAATGAAAGAGAGACAGCTATTAGCTTGCAGAAGGAGAAGGAGAAGTTGGAAATGGAGGCTGCACACCAGAAGAAGCAATTGGATAACATGGAGGAAATAATGAGTGTGTTGAGCCATATTGAGGAAAAAAATTCCTCTGGAACTTTGACCTTAGATTTGTTGGCTAAGTGTTTTTCTGAGTTGCGAATGAAATTTGCATATGATTACAAGCTTTGCAACTTGTCTTGCATTGCTTGTTCATTTGCTCTGCCTTTGTTTATTAGAATATTTCAGGGATGGGATCCTCTCAAAAATCCATTGCATGGATTGGAACTGGTGGAATTGTGGAAGAATGTGCTGCAAGGTGAGGAAAGTAATGATATTTGGGATGTAGCCACACCTTATACACAGTTAATATCAGAAGTAGTTTTGCCTGCTGTAAGAATATCTGGTATTAATACTTGGGAACCTAGGGATCCTGCTGAACCAATGCTTAGATTTTTGGAGTCATGGGAAAGATTGTTGCCTGCATCAGTTATCCAGAGCATATTGGATAACATAGTCATGCCAAAATTGTCTAGTGCTGTGGATTCGTGGGACCCTCGTCGTGAAACTGTTCCAATCCACATTTGGGTGCATCCGTGGCTCCCACAGTTGGGACAGAAATTGGAGTATTTGTACGAGAAGATACGAATGAAGTTGAGCATGGTTCTTGGTGCTTGGCACCCAAGCGATGCATCTGCTTATGCCATCTTGTCACCTTGGAAAACTGTGTTTGATTCGGCTAGTTGGGAAAATCTCATGCGCAAATTTATAGTTCCCAAGTTGGAGGTTGCACTGCAAGAGTTCCAAATAAACCCAGTTGATCAGAAACTTGATCAATTCTACTGGGTCATGTCATGGGCTTCTGCACTTCCAGTTCATCTCATGGTTGATTTGATGGAGAAATTTTTCTTTGTCAAGTGGCTGCAGGTTCTGTATCATTGGTTGTGTTCAAATCCTAACTTACAGGAGGTTCACAAGTGGTATACAGGTTGGAAGGGACTTCTTCCCCCAGAGCTTCAGGCACATGAAAATATTCGATATCAATTTACTCTTGGCCTTAACATGATTGATCGGGCTATCGAAGGTATGGAAGTGGTCCAACCTGGCTTGAGGGAGAATCTTAGTTATCTTAGGGCACAGGAGCAAAAGCAGTCTCATGCTCAACAGCAAGCTGCAATGGGTATGGGAAGCACAGTACAGGCAGATAGTGTCGGTGGTGGTCTTGAAATGACTTTGAAGGAAGTTGTTGAGGCCCATGCACAACATCATGGCTTGCTGTTTAAGCCTAAACCTGGCAGGACATATAATGGTCACCAGATTTATGGCTATGGTAACATAAGCATATATGTTGATTCTGTGCATCAAAGGTTGTATGCCCAGAAAGAGGAAGATTGGTTCCTGACAAACCTTGACAGGTTGCTTGAGATGCATAATATTTCTCTTACAAAAAGACGATGAGTTTAAGAGCCTCTGAGGAGTTACCAGGATGTGGAACGACTACAGGCTGAAAAAACAATTCTGCTGAGGTTATATAGACTGTAGTGTGTCTTGAATACAAAGATCTGAAGTTGAGAAGTTTGCTTTTCCAAATTCTCTTAGCTTGTCTATGATGGAAAGTGTTACTTGTTGTAAGAAAGGATAATTTGATTTCATTTTTGTTGACATTACCCGAGTTACCATGTATTACTGCTGACCTATTTACACAAGCATTTCCCTGTTATCCACTCCTGTAAATATATTTTGGCACAATTCTATTTGTGATATACGCTCTTTCCTTCCTCTTCATCTAGCTTGCAATGAATATTGTTTGTTTTCCTTTGGTTCAATTACTTTGTTTCTTCATTTTTACGCTCTTCATTTTTTACTTTTTCTGTTATCAATTTTTGCCTCCCTTTTCTTATTGTTTCCTGTTACCCACTTGTTTTAGGGACCCATATGTATATAAAAAATGTTTTGGTGTGGCAAACAGTATGAAAGTTTGAAGGGATGGGTGGAATTAGGATATAATGTTAGATGGAATTTTCACACACACTCCCTCACTCACGCAGGGTTCTCTTTAATTGTTTATAGTTCTGTCAAATTTATCGATTTTAAGAATAGATAAAAATTAGAAAATATGCAAGACGTCATCATACTTGGCGCTGCGGCTTTGTGACTGGGAGAGAAGGAAAAACACGACAGGATAGACTATTATGATCCTTTCTACGAGAAGAATAAGGTTTGGATTGATATGGGTAAAGTAACTTGCAATGATCCCAAAATCATGTTCAGTTTCATAATCAGGTCAGGTAACAACTGAATTGTGGATCTGGTTGAGCAAGGAACATGGGAGTTTTTGATGCTTGAAGTCTGTATCACAGATTATGCATATAGCATGGGTTGGAGGTTACAGTCCAGGTATGGTGTATGATACACTGTGTATTAGCCTGTGGATCATGTAATAGTAAATTCATATCTTGGACTACAGGAAATATACAAACATTGTTCTCAAACTAGTCTTAACGAGGATTGTAAATGGTTATTTATTTATGATGCTTCTATTTATTTGCTTGTATTTTTCCTCTTCTACTAGACTTGACGTCAAATAATGATGCCTGAAATAGTTGCTTGTGGGTTGGGGCTGCTTGTAGATTTGTGCTATCAGGCCTTCTTTTATAGGGTTTATGGGTGTGGGGTGATGGGAAGTTCTATATCTGCAGCGGCTGTCTTTAAACATAACAGAATGGCTAGTAAAGCTGAAGGAAGCAATTATTTTTTCGATACAAGGCTTTCTCAGCAGTTACAAGATCAATGGAGAATATGGTGGTTTTAAGATGAGGCTTAAATTAAATGGCGACTTACAAATACTGGTTTTAAAACAAAAGTTTTACCTTGTTGAAACAATTTATTTGAATTGGACTTAAAAAAAAGAGTGTGATTGTTGGTTCTGTCAGTGATATATCATATAACTGCCCGACAAGCATGAACTTGAAAGAGAATCTCTGTCAGGTATAGAACTTTCATGAATAAAGTGCTCGAGCTTCAGGAAATGCACTTGATATTCTCTCAACAAATTATGTGCCTGTGTTTCTGTCATTTATCTCTTATAAATAGAATACTACAGTTGCAAGATATCTTGGAAGTAAGAATTGGAGGAACCCAAACCACTTGTATCTGAAGGTTATCATGAACCCAAACCGCTTGTGAATAATCATCAGCTATTACACCTTATATTGAAGGTTATCATGGAAATGGGAATTGGAGGAAGCTAAACCATTTGCATTTGTTCATTAATTATCAGCTTAAATCCTTTGATTTAGTTCCTTCCAATATCTTACTTTCAATGGTTTGTGAGTCTTGCTAATTTTACACATTGATTATGGCAATTTGAGGTTCTGTTGCTTTGTTCATGGATATTAATTTTCTTTTTTGACAGATTTTTGAGACTAATTGGTAATGCAATTTACATGTTTAGTTTCACAAATATGAACTTCTCTACAAGTAGTTTCAGCTTGAATATAACCTAATCGCTGGTCTAGTATAACATAATAGAATGCAATTGAAAACTCCATTACTGTCTTCTAAACATACACTATTTGATCGTAAAGTTTCTTAATTAAGGCTTGTGAATTCCAGAAAATTACAATGAAGGCTCATCTTCAAAGAATCTGAATAGCAGCAGCAGCAGAGAAAGGTACTGTTACTATAGAATGTTTATTAAAATTTAACCTATTATTTTCTAAGTTTTTTTTTTTGAGTCAAAATACTTCAATTTCTGATGTTGGCTTAGGTTCTAAAATTGAGAATTAAATGAAATTAAGAATAATATAGTTCAATTTCCTCCCTCTAGACAATTTCAGGAAAATTAGATATGAAAGTAAATTCTGAAGAAATTGGATTGTTACTAACAGTACCACTGCTACTGTAAAATCCACTGCTGCCAAAAAGACACACTCGTTGCTAACTTATTAGTGATCTTAAACAATAAGAAAGATCATTTCTAAAATTCGATAATCAAATATGTAAAATGACATTTCCACATATTCCAAAGAACCAACAATTATTCCACAATTTCATTTCATATCCTATAGAAATCACATTCACACAAAACATGTCTAATTTTTTCTTTCTTTCTTTACTATGGGATGAAAAATGCTCAAACTATTCCCATCACAAATGACTAAAGTTGAAGAACTGTCAAGGCATTAAAAAAAATAATAATAAGGAAATTGAAAAAAGATGAAACCCAGTTCATAATACATAATAGATTAAAATAATTTTGATTTCAGATTCAGAGATTTTGTCCTTCAAAACATATGATACATAAATAAAAATTTTTCGCTGCAGCTAGCTCTTAATCAGTGTGTTCAACTCTACAGAACGTTTTATGGGTCATAGGCCCTTAAAATTGATCTCCTATAGTTGTTTCTATCCCGAAAAAAGAAATCAAAGATACAGCTTTTCTTTCTGTATGATATACATAGTCATATTCTGTAGTTTCAAATGAAACACACACTAATTCAATGTTTCACTAACATGGCCTCCAGCTTCTTCTTCCTTGCAGCATGTTTTAGTTTCTCTAGTGCAACAAGCCCAACTTGCCGAACTCTTTCTCTTGACAAACCTATTCTGAAGAGATCACAAAATGCCACTGTTAAATTCACATACTTTGATACTATTTTTTTTTTCTGAAAAAAAGGGAAATACATGAACTTCCCCATGCAACATATGAACAAAAATGCCTAAATGTTGTAGTTCGCCCTGAAGCAGAACCATGATTTGATTGTAAAAATATAAACATACGAAATCTGTTATATTTTCTACATTATTCAAATGGAACTGAAATCATACACCACAAACCAAAAAGCTTTCTAAGTAAAGAGCTAACAGTTAGCCAAATGAAATTATGCTTCAGAACCATAAACTAAAATGATGCTTCAAATATGTGTAGATGAAGAATGTGCGTGCAACGCTGTATACCTATCAAGGTGAATCTAGAGTTAGTGTAGCCAAATTTTCTTAAAAATAAGCAATAATCAAATTCTACTAACCGTTTACTGATGTCCTCCCATGTAAGGCTTTTGTTATCCAAACCATAGTAAAGTCTTATAATCTCCCTTTCTCGTTCTTGAAGAGTCAAATTTATAAGCTTGTTTACTTCATCCTGCAAATAAATTACTGAAAATATTAATATATTCTTTCTATAGTTTACACTGTAATCACTGTTAGTGTTAAGAGAAGCATTATATTCACCTTGAGTGCCCATTCATCTACTCCATGCCACGGGTTGTTCTCGAGGCAATTATCTGCAATGTACTTTAAATGGAGAAAAAGAAAGAAGTCAATCCTGAACAAAATGGATACTTATAAATAAAAGGTAACAATAATCAGTTGAGCTTCACTTACACTGTGGTGGGTCTCTCCAGGGAGACCATTCAAAGAGGGGAATGCTTCCCGGTCGAGAGAAAAGACCTTACTAATTGCCTACACATATTGACATTGTGGAGTAAGCGCACAGAAAAAAGACCATAATGGGATAGAAAGAGTAGCTTCAAATATTTCATACCTCTGTTGCATTCCTAACTTTCTTCTGGGACATATTCAGGGACTCCGCGATTCTCTAAAAATGACAGCGAAATAAGACAGATTGGTAACACAGACAGGATTAATGGAATAAAGTTAAGTTTTGAGATTAAGCAACTTGATAATGACCAGTACTTTTGAGACTAGAGGAAAGAGGCACCCCACTGATATTCAGCCCGCAAGAAAAAAAAAAAAAAAAAAAGCAGAGTAAATTTATTTGATTTGCTCATACTTACATCAATTGAAGGAGTTACTCCTTTCTCTTCAAGTCTGATCTTTGCATTCCGAATTAAGCCTAATCTTTCATGTAAATGATTAGGAAGTCTTAAGGTTCTTGAATTATCAACTAATGCTCTTGAGACACCCTGTAATAAAAGAAAGATGCAAAACAGCATTAGTTCTGCACAATCACTATTGAAACCAACATAACCTCAATAACAAGTAATACAAACAAATTTGAGGTAGTAACATAAGTTTGGGTAAGAGATATCTCCTGGATTTGTTTCTCAGTTTAGGAAAGGGGCATAAAATGAAGATTTTGGAGGAAAACTAAGGGAGGCAATATAATTGACATGTTGCCTTATAAGATCTTTCCATACACCACTAACAAAAATGAGGGGGCAGAAAGTGAATAGTTGAGCAGAAACAGAAAAGAACAATTGTTAGTAAATAAGGCAACCATTTCTTAATCAATTTGAGAAAGATAAACCATGGAGTATATGTTACTAAGAGATTGTGATGGAAATATGTTGGGGAGATGTGTACAAAAGTAGTTTGTTGTTTTGCCAAATACTATGGTGTTCAGAAATTAAAATTGAAAAGCCAATATAAGCCTTACTTGACGTATCCACCAATAAACATAAGTTGAAATTTTAAACCCCTTTGAAGAATCAAATTTCTCAATACCACGCAATAATCCAATTAGACCTCCCTGCATGAGCATTATACAAGCTTTAAATGTAAGAGGGTATCAACAAATTTTTTTATGGTACATTACTTGGTATCAAGGATAACAACGTTTCAAACGAGAAATAAGGAAGGTGAATGTCACCTGAACAAGGTCAGCCATTTCGGCACCCATGCTATCATATCTTTGAGCAATAGACATAACTAGACGAACATTGCTCATTGCCAGCTTTTCTCTTGCCAAAGAACAAGCTATCAATTTAGACCGCAACTCAGTACGAGAAATCCTCAGGGAAGTTGCAAGTTGTTCATCAGAGGGATCACATCCTAACCTCTCCTTCAGCCTGCAATTTGCAATGTCAACAGGCAAATATGGAGATAAATGTCTTGGGCACAAATCACTCAGTTGAAAAATGTTCCAACTGATAAGATCATGTCTCACCTGGATTTATGATCCTCCAATGAAAGACCAGCTTTTATTATCCTTGACAGGCGGACAACTTCTTCATGGGTGAGCAGCTCTTCACTTACTACACCCTTAACATAACCTTTCAAACTGTTCTGCAGTAGCTCAGGACTAACAGCAAATTTTAGCTGCTTAAACGCACTAGCTTGCACTATAGATTTACTTTGGCTCAGATTCTTCCTCCTAGTATTTATTCTTCGTTGTCGAGCAGACACCCCAGAGCAAGTAACAGGTATTTTCTTCTGACTTTTTACACTTTGTGAATCATTTGGAGCTGTCCTCTCAAATGAAAGATTCCATTGTTTCTCAAGCATAGACTTCTGCAGCAAAAGAAGTGCCTCTACTGAATGATCGAGATCAGAACTTTCCTCTTCTATGTTACCAAATGTCTTGACCCATGTTGTTGCAGTTGAGGAAGCAGAGGCAGTATCCACTTGTTCTTTAAGGGCCTTAATAGACTGTGTATTTCTCTGGGATGATGAAAAACTAGGGCCATAATTTGATGATTTTTTTGCAACTATCGCATTCTTTGTAGACGCAATTTGATAGTGACTTAACCCATGATCATTCACATTAGAGACCTTTTCTGTCAGGTCAGAATAAAAGGTGGAACTCAAGAGTCTCTTTCCTGCACTAAGTCCAATAACGGCAGCAGTGGTCATCATACGGCTTGTTTTCAGGAATGTTCAATGAGCATTACAAGCTTTTAACAAATTTAATGAAGCAAAGTTTGTTTACAGCTCTTCAACTGTACTCAATTCACTAAGCTCAGTGGAAAAAGATGTGTTGTGTGCTGAATCTCCAAAGACACCTTGTTAGCCTTCTGGAATTAAAAAAAAAAAAAAATAGAAAAATTCTTATACTTCCATTCTGAGCAAATCAATAACATAAAATGAATCAATTATAGATCCAATACAAATGAATGACAAACAAACAAAAAGTACTCAGTCAAATAGTGGGCTGTAAAAAAGAAAACAGATGCATGAGGATGTTTTGGCCATAAGAACATTTAATACCATATTGAAGTTAAGTAGCAGAAGAGATGGAAAACATAAACAGATGCAAAAGATTTAGTTCCAAAAAAACTCCCTTGATTTCAACTTTGGATTTCTTGAACTATTCTTTTATGCAATAGGAAAACTAAAAAAAAAAAAAAAAAAAACTAAACCACACACACACACACAAAGAAAAAGAAGAAAAACCCCCCAGTAACAATATAAACACTAACAAAGGATCATCTTAAATTAAATCCTTAATTCAGAGATAAGAATCATTGAACTATATTTGAAATACTTGTAAGAAAGATTGTCGAACTCTATTATCAAGACTGAGAACTATACATAGTCCCTCCAATCAAGTTAAATTCTAGAAGCTAAGATAAGGATGTTAAACCATAAGTAAAAATCCACCAAGAAAAGTATATATTTAACATTCCCAACTAGAGATTTCTTCCCTTCTTTGATTTAATTCCAATTTTTTATGATTAATTATAATTCAGAGAAAAACCCAATTCGTATTTTTATTAGATAAGAGAAAATGATCATAGAATGATGCTATTAGTCTGTGGTTGCTCTCTATGTTAAACCCTGTATTGGAAAGGTTCTGCGTCATACAAATTCTGTCCGAAACTGTCCAAGACATAATTGAATTCATCAATAGAAGGTTATGATCTTAAGAAAAGTGGCCAAAAAGAACAAGAAAAGGTGAAAAAAGAAAGTAGAAAAAAAGGGGGAAACATTGTCAGAAAAGAAGTAAACAACTGAACATAAATTCTTGCAAGAAAAAAAAAGGAATAAAACTGGGAAAGAAGTAATGTCAAGGGTCAAGAATGCCATACCTGAAAAAACAATACTATCAGTATATTACTACTAGTAGAGAGAAAAACAAGAACAAGAAGAAGAAGAAGAAGAAGAAGAGGTGAGGATTCCAAAGTGAGCAGTTGAGAGGAGAAAGAAAGAAACGTATAAAAAAAAAACCGTGGGAACTCTTTTTATCAAGAGTTTTTTGTTTGTTAGAAATGATTATTTTTTTATTTTTATGAAACTTTCTTTATCCTGAGATTAGATTTTATGATAATCTTAGTAAACATTTGATGTATTTCATTTAAAGGGAAATGGAAGGTTATAAGTCCAAAAAGGGTAGAGATATGGGAAGGAGAGATGCTATTGGCTGGAGGAGATATTGGGTCCATCCTTGAGTGGTGAAGAGTTTGCCATTTTGCCAATTCCATATTTCTCGTTTCACCCTTCTCATCTCTCTGTTTGTTTTTGTCTTCTTTTTTAATGGCTTTATTTTTTATTTTATATATATATATGAAAAACTTCACCAATAAACTTTTAGTTCATATCTATTTAAAATTATGAGATTACCAATTTGAATTTTAATAAATTAAAAAATTAATAGCGAAAAAAATAAAAGAATTCAAATTCATAATTTCATTATAAAATTTCAAATTTTATTATTAGACTGGTCTTTTTTAAATTCTTTTTAATGGATTTTATTTTTTAAAATATAAATAATTTTTATGATCTCATGTATATTAGTATCATCTATATATATTTTATAATCCTGAAACAAAAATATAATTTTTCAGAAAAGAAAAAAATTATACACACCAAAATATAATCTGACAGTAAATATATATTTTCATAGTTTATTGATTCAAAATTAATTTTTTCTTCCTAATATTAAAAATAAAATGGAGAAGAAAATTATAAAATAAAGCTCCATGAGAGAGTCTAGTAAAATGGAGAACTCCCATAGATTTTCTAGAATTTTCAAATAAAAAATAAAATTTAGTAATAAAGTTTATACTAAAAAAATTCCAATGTAACTTTTTATTAAAAAAAAAAAGCTTTTTGTTTTTATTTAATATCTTATTTAATCACTCATAATTAATTAATTTATATTCTTAAAAAATATAATGATATAACCACTCAAATTTATTATTTTATTCAAACTCTAACTCCCAATTAAACTCTATTTTTTAAACCATAATTTTTTTCATGTATTTAACTCTTCATGATAACTGCTGTCTATTAAGATATGGTTTGTTGGGTAAAAAGAAATGGGAAGCCTTCTTTTTTTATTTTGTTCATCATCTTTGTGCATAGTATTATTATATAATTATTTGCCTATGTTTTTTTTAGATTTTGGAGTCTATTTAATACTAATCTTTTTTCAACTGTCTGATAGGAGGGAGCTTTTATTTTTGTTCCATTCATATCATTGCTTTCCTTCTGTATATTTGTTTTCATTCCTATTTTCAAATTCTATTGGACAAAACCTGCAATGACTAAAGAGATTGTAGGAGTTTATTAGCCAAAGCGCCTGTGACCCCACTTTCTTTTTAATAATTAGACTCGCGCCCTACCAAAATAAACACCTTAATTATTAAATGAACATTGCTCAACCATATAAAATATGCTCACAAAATATGTTATTTTATAATATAATATAATATGATATATATATATATATATAAAAAAAGGAAAACTAGAATGTCAACCACCTTAATTGCTCTCATCCTGCAAAATGGAAAACATCCAACTCAATTTTTTCTGTTTTAAGAAACAAAAAACTCAATTTTAAGTAAATTATACAATTAAATTAGCAATTACAAGAACTCGAATAACATTTTCTTTGCAAATAGACCAACAAGCATGTATGCAAATGAACATTGCTCAATACGTGAGAGCACAACTAATTATATTATATTTCATTTCATTACAATGCAATAAATATAACCTGAAGGAAGTTACTAGGGCTATGTTGTGTCATATATCTAAAAAGGAACAAATGAACAAAGCAAATGATTGCACAATCAAATAAAAACAAGGTGTTTATTTACCATAGCTCAAGCAACCAACTATGACATTGATGGAGGAAGGACACTGCCAAAATCACCCAAAGCAATCATTTTCTTGGTGCAGTAAGTAGAACTACAACTGGCAATTATAAAGGTACCTGCCTTCTTTCAGAATTTTGCTAGGCAAGGAAACTAATTACTGAAGTTCTACATTCTGTTCTTTGTAGTAGACTGAAACTTCTGGCATCACCTTGCATTCATAGGATTGAAAGAAAAAAAAATTACAGGAAGAATGTCTCGGAATAAGTTCTCAAGGAAGTTGACAAAACAAACAATAGAACACTGTCCCACCATGTAACTCAAATTTTACGGCTAACAATATCACAAGTAAATGAAGCTCAACCTTATACATTTTCCCAACGCGAGAAGTAGACTAGACTCCATTGACCTACTGAATACTCCAGATATCACCTTTGACCTTGCCTGAAATTCTTCATGGCAACTGCAAATTACACTTTCAATAACCTGTTAGGTTCCTTCAAACACCAGAAGCAAAATCTTTAGGGTTGTAAGATATGGAAATTGAAAAATCTAAGAGGAGAGTATCAGAGCCAAAGAATTGAGATTTAACAAAAAGAGGCCAGGGGCAGGGAAGGGAGGGGAGGATGGGAAAGAAAAATATGGGAGAGACATTTGCAAGTGAAAATATTAAAAGACGAGAAACCACAACCATGAATTATATTTATGCAAGCACAATGAATGAACATGTCTGGGTGAGGATTTTCTTAGCATCAGTCCACTAGGCTTGTGAACTGTTGATTACAACTTTCTTTCCAACACTCAAAACACAACCCCTCACAGTAAAAAAAAATAAGCTGATTCCAAAACTAAGCAATCCTTCCGTAGTCTTTTCTCCCTCGGGATGCTGGTGGAATGCTTGTGACAGGATAATTGGCCCTACGCCCTACAATAGAATGTAACATGAGTTAACATCGTATTAATTTATCCTATTGCCCACAGAAACTGTTGTTTGCTCTTACAAAGTTAATATTAAGCATAATAGAAGAGAAAAAGTGTTAGGAAGTGGCTCGTCAAATAAAAGAAAGTACCCCATGGCATGCCATTATTGAGTGAACTATTTCCTGGAGAAAGTGGGCCCCCAGAATTAAAGCTGGATTGAGGGGGCTGGACCTTGATATGATTCCAGTCACTACCCTGAACAGCAGGTCTCCCATGATTGAAGCGCGGAAGGGATGGCTGTCCTAAACGGCTTGGCGAATTTTGCGAGATATGAGGCATGAAATGAGAAGGCTTTGACAATGAACGACCATATCCAGCATGAATATCATGAGCTGAAGGAGGGCTGCCCACCTCTGTGTGTGAAAATCCTTGAATAGGTCCATTTTGTCTGACACATGTCACACAAAACAAGTGGAATCAAAAAGGTAAGAACAATAACATAAACATGCTTTTACCCACTGCCTTCTCCAAAACAAAATCCACAACCACAAATGTATTGCAAGGATAAAAGGTGTAAAAGCACCCTTCACATTTTTATAGATAAGAAACTGATCAATCCCAAAAATTTAACATACAATAGAGGCCTCTTCTAACCCAACAGCTTCTTTTGTTGTCAAGACCTCAAACTTATTTAAAATATTTAAGATAGTGCATAACCATTCACATGTTATTTGACTAATGTAATGCTGCACCAATTACATTAAAAAGAAAAAAGAGAAATCCTGTAATTTGAAGTTCAGTCAATCAAATGAATACAACTATGTGCAACTGAAAGTAACAGTATGAATATACTCGGTGAATATGAAAGTATACCTTTGAATCAATGAATTGGAGCTTTGGTTTGATGTTCGATTGGATCTTCCAAAACTAGCCGATGGATCACCTGAACCAAGATGCATACCTTTGCTGAACTCAGTGCTTATTGAGCTGGCATCTGAACCATCCTCTTGTAAAAGAAGCTCGTCACTGGGACATGAATAATAGATGTCATATCAATAAGCTAAACAAGTACAGCTGTTTAAATCTATAAGCAGAATAAACAGGCATACATATTAAAGAATTGAATCTTACAGAGACTAGAACAAAAAATGGACGCCTGTGATTTATTATTTATTCTTCATATGGCTATAGTGAGAATCACAGGTATGCACTATGCCATGTCGATTCTTCATATAGTGGAGTCAACATGATACATAAAGAGGCATGTTCAAATGCCACATTTCATTTCAAAAACTATAACTACTTCTAGCAATATAAAAATTAATTTTATCTTATCAAATCTAATCATGAATCACTCCTACTTATGGTAAATGAGTTGACTTTTATTAGTATGAGAAGGAAATCAATTTCCTTGATTATAATTTAGGCATAACAATTGGGCCAAGTAGAGGATTTTGGGCAACAAATTTAAGACACTCAAAAAGTTAAATCCTAACACAGAACTTAATGATATCGTCAACTCAATCCATTCGTCATAGCTTGGCAGGTGGTAACTTACCATACAGAAGGTGAAAGGCTCATCAGAACACATTATTTTACCAAAAATTGATGAATTTATACTCCTATCATCTTCCATTTGATTTGAGATGGACCTAATTATTCAAGTATTTTATTGGTTCTCTACCAACTAGTTCCATTAAATCACTTAATTACATGCGGAGTAATTGGAACAGAACGCCAACCTTACCTTTCTTTTTTATTTTCAAACTGGCCCATCTCATATTAGTCAACTTCAAGAAATGCAATTTTCATTACCTTCATGAGACTCTTGTTTATCTTTAAAACATAAATAAAAATGATGCAAAGGATGGGTCAGCAATTGCTTCCAAAGTACCTCCAGGATCAGTAATATTCAGTATCAAACAGTAAAAAATGGGAGCTATTGCAAGCTGAATATGCCTTTTAGTCTGAAACCATATTTTAAATCAATAATGCATAGTTTACGTGCATCAAAAATATGTAACTGAAATTTCATGTTATTGAAGTTGTATTGCAATATTGCAATATGCATTATTGCAATATCCTAATTAACTTTGGGATTAAGACTAAGTTGAGTTGAGCTGAAGTTGTATTGAAATATGAAAACTCTGCTTGCTTACCTGTAATTGGGATCCCAATCCCCAGGATCTGGCAATGATTGGCTTGCCTCAGGCTTATCATGAGCTGGTCGCACACTTTGAGGGATTTGCATATTAGAAGGCTTGAAGGAACCTGGCATATTCTGAATACCACCATGCTGCTGCATCCAGCTTGCAGTGCTTGAATTTGACTGCCGATGTGAGGGTGAATTTCCAAGTCCTGAAGGGTGTCCCTCAACTTGAGTAGAACTGCTGCCATCAGCAAATTGTCCTTGCCAATGAGAAGATGGCATATTTTCTTGAGAATGAGAACTTCCAGAATACCCCCAACTTTTTCTTCTATTGAATTGGGTAACTGCTGCTACTTTTCCTAAAGGAGATCCATGGCAATTGTTTCTTGCTGGTGAAGTTGGACCATAATGTCCAGGAGAACCAGTGGACATTTGACTGTAGGAACTTGGTGGAGTGAATTGCGAGGGACTTGTGCCAAGAGGGAGTGGTGCAAAATTTCCTGTTGATGGACTCATACCAATTCCATTTGGATGTGAATACTGAATAAACCTTCGTCTGGCATCTGGACTACTTCCAAGCATTGACAGACCGGCCTGAGCATGCATATTCATCCCAGAGGGTCCAACAGGTGAATAATATGCAAACATATTACTGCTATCTCCATAACTCCCATAACTGCTTCCAAGACCAATACCGTCATTGTAGCTACCATGGCTTCCTATACTGCCATAGCTATTACCATGTGCGTAAGGAAACATTTGAAAATGTGGGCTGTTATGAAGAGATGCTCTGGTTCTGCCTGGAATCTGCATTAAAAGTACAAGTGCTTTAAGGTTTTTTTTTTCCTTCAGTCCGCATCATCATACGTACCTATTTTTCCTTTCCTTTTTTCTTTTTTCTTTTTTTCTTTTTCTTTTTATTATTTTTTTGGAGGGAGGGATGCAATAATTTTGGACAATGTCCATTAATTTTTATCAAAATAATTATTTAAAGGGGCAGGAAGCTCACATTAGGAGAGAGACCAGCAGCAAACCAGTGCCCCCCACCTGGGTGATGGTCCACCTTGAAATTTTGTGCAACAGGCTAAGAAAATAGAAAAAGGAATAAAAAAAAAAAGAGAGATGAGTATCATTTTAAAAGAATAATCACAGCATAGCATGCCATACAATCCAAATACCCTGGGCAAGTAACCCAAGAAATAACTGAGTACCATAATAACATGGAGTTCCAGACAGCCTAATCCAATGAAGAATCAGAAAAGAACGAAAAGAAAATGAAATTCACCAAAACAGGATGGACTAATCTTTTTCATCCTGTCTTGTTTGGTAGTTAGTTACATGGATGAAAAAGATCAGAGGTAAAAGTTGTAACCAGAAACTGCCAATTAACAAGAAATATAAACACAAGTTCAGGTGAGAAGGCATGGAATGTGCAACCTAGTACCCAAAAAAAAAAGGTGCAGCCTGCCCACGGTCTACAAATACATACAACAACAAAGCAAAGCATCAAATGCTATCTATGTCACAACTTAGATCCTTCAAGTTTCAAAAAAATTTAGGAAAGAAAAATGTTAACTATACAAAAGCGTAAACAACATATCAAATAAAAGGAGGCAAAATGTACCAAAATCAAACCAAATAAAAGGGCCAAATGAGTTATAAGTATTAATACAGAAGGATAACAAGCTCAATCAATAGTGCAGATCTTATGATAATGCAAGAAAATTTCCTTTTCACAAATCATTTTAAGCATTGGAAGTAACTGATTGATAAATACAGCACTTTTGCCTGATCACCTAGGATTAAATCTTCACTAGTCAATTTAACTAGCACACAAACTGATATACTTACCATGCGAGGGGTCTCTGGAGGAGGCTTGTAAGGACAGGTGAAGGGTTCCCCTGTTATAAAAGGGTGTTTTGAGGCCTGCAGGTCAATGAGTTGTCACTCCATGCATCCAAGATTGGAAATTTATATTGCATGGCAGGAGAAATCAAATATAAAACATTCTGAAATTGCTGAAAACTGTATCAAATTCAGTTACCTGAAAAGGGGACCACCTTTTTGCAGGATCAAACTCAACAAGCCCTCTCAAGAAATCAATCAAAGCTAGTCGTATCCGACTTTCTATTATATGTTAATTATACAACAACCATCAGAAACTTCTGAAAAGATAGTAATATATTAAGGAAAATTGTTAGATGGAATCAGATGCTACAGATAAAAGAATAACCTTTCATAATATCTTCCTGTGGCAAATTCTTTCTGTAAGGGTAGTTTGCTACGATTGCCTCAAGGTTCATATGATGGAAATACTCCTTCCCGATAGATGGCTTTTTCAGTTCCCTCTGAGTAGAAATCAGCAAACATCAAAATCAAGCACAGATGTAAAACAAAAAAGGAAAATGGCCAACATCCTTTCTCTATAAGCTCTAAAGAGGAAAATCATGTGAAGCTCTTTACTTGTTCATCTATTTACTGATTTTTCTTACTTCTAGAAATGGAATACAAACACTTACGGCTTCATATTCTTCCACCGATAGGGCTTGGTAAGCACTTTTTCCACCCAATGAAACTTCACCATTCTCAACATTGTGGACACTTCCAACACACTTGAAGAACTTACTTGTATTTTTTGCTTCCTTTAGTAGATAGTCAGGGGGTTGTCCACTGCAACACAAGCACAATATAAAGGATGTTCAAAACAATTGTGAAGAAATGCCCCTTTGGTTGGCTAACATATTTTAGTAACTAAACTCTTTAGGGTGTCAATATAAAAGGAAACATGAGTCTAATGCATACAGTGGAAACACTGGAAAACAATGCACGAAAAATATGTGTTGATACCATATCCTGGGAAATGGTTGGCCTCATTGAGAAACAGTATATCACTTTTATAATTCATATGACCAAATTGAAAAAAAAAAGGGCGTGGAGAAGCAGGAAATAAAAATAAAACTCAAAAAGTATAATATAACATTCAAAATATGAAGAGACCAAACTAATCTTCCAGCAAATGTCAAATGTTTGTTCACGCATAAACTAAAGGCCAGAGAGCTCAATTCCCAAGTTCATGAAAATCAGTCACCTCCCACCATTATGCATTGCTTTGGACTTCATCAATTAAATCCTCCAAAAAGTGAGGCTAAAAGCAACAAAACCAAAAGATTCTCATTTCTTAGACACATGTATTCACTTCAGCACAACTTCAAGTCCATAAGTGTCTTAACCGTTTTAGTGTTCAGAGTGGATCTCACATTTATCTCCTAAGGTCAACTAGTGCACTTGCTTGACGCTTGCTCACAAAGTTACATACGACATATCCACTAAAATCCTTCAAATATCACAAGAGAATTTGGGATCAAATGCCAGTCACTCAACTCGGCAAGGTTTTGATCACAAATTAGTTGTGGTCAACTATCTTGATTCTTATCCTCCATCTAACCTCATTTAGGGTGGCTAAATCCTTTCTAGGAAACTACAAACGCCACCCAAAGATACCAAAAAAAAAAAATCAGAGAACACCGCTGATAACATTAACCCCTTGTTAGGATAGTGGAAAATAAGGGAGAAAGAAAATAAATGAAGGAAAATAAGAGTTTATTTTGATTTTCCTTTGTTTGGGAATAGGGGGGAAAATAAATTTTCCTCCATATATTTACACTCCAATTTGGGGAGAAAATAATGAAAGAAATAGAGTATTATTTTCCCTCCTCTCCCTCTATCCAAACCAAAGGAAGAAAAATAAATTACATTTTAAAATTTTCTTTTCCTTATTATTTTCCCCCTCATTTTCCTTCCTCCTCCTCTTACAATCCAAATAGAGGCTAAAAAATTCAAAAGAATTTCTATGACATTTCCCCATTGATATGGCAATTATAAATGATTCTTTTAATGGTCAACCCTTATTTCAAAAGAACTATGTGATATTTGGAAAGGACATCAGATAATTCAAGAGATATAAGAAAAATTCATTACTAAATTGCACCGAGTAAAAAGAAGCTTAAAAATTATTCTCTGCAGGAGGGAGGGAGGGAGGAAGGGAGAGAGAGAGAGAGAGACTCACCCAAGTATTTCAATCATTCTCCTCAAAAGATCAAATTCTGAAGCTCCGGGGAAGAGTGGCAATCCTAGAAACAATTCTGCAACTATGCATCCAAAGGACCACATGTCAATAGCTGTAGTATATCTGGAAATGGTTAAAGGCCAAGCTAAACCACCATGAAACCAGGCTCAAGTGCTGAATCAAAAGCAGTCATGGGAACTTAAAGCATACTCCTAATACAAGAATAGTTCAACAATAATGTTGAAAGAAAAAAAAAATTCTCTGAATAAAAAAAATCTCGCGACCAGCAAACGGATAAGCAGAAATTATAGCATGATACTCATTCTGTTTGTTTAGAATATTTGTTCTCAGTCATTTCCAGGTCCTCTGCATGGAAAGAAAATTTTACATTTGCTTCTGAAGATGGTAAGATGGATGATGATGGTGGTCCATGGTAGCAGATGATCAGAAGGATACAAGTAATACTCTTTAGTCCTGGGAATGAACCTGAGATTGGTGGTAGCTGCAGAAATAATAGGATACCAGAAGTGGTACCAACTGCTGACTGCGGTTGCAAGTTACATGACAGAATGAATCAGTGGAAAGAAGGGAAAGAGAGAGGAGGAGGAGGAGGCTTTTCATGGCAAAGTTTTTGAAACAGCAACCTCAAACTACCTCCAAATTAGAGGAACTAGTATGTCCACATCCATCCACCCACACATACAGAGAAGCATGTAAATGGTAAAGCAATGCTTTGATTTACAAGGATACTGATATCCAAAAAGGACTTCCGGAGACCTGTAGTAACGACTCTGCAGATAAACAGATATATGCAATTACAAGACCTTCCACAAGATGGAAAAAAATCAACCAAATGCCTAGGGTAGAACATAGATGTGAACCTGGATGTAGGAGTAAACAGTACGATCCTCCATGCATGCTGATCCAAAGTCAATTATTTTAATTTCTGCTGGCTTCACACTGTTTTTCCACAGTACAAAAGTTCAAATTGAACAGAAGCAAAGGCCTACTATAGAGTTTGTACCCAAAAATCAAGAAGAAAAGTAATTCACCTTGTGCATAGAAGAATGTTTTCGGGCTTCAAATCACAATGGATTATCCCAGCATCTTTTAACAGAGCCAATCCCCGTAAAATCTTTTCAGAAACACATTGAAAAGGGACTAAGAATATGAGCAACTCCAAAAACATGCAGCATAGCAGCAATCTTAGCTTTTAAGAGTCATACCTGTTTGGAGAACAGTTGAACAATGCTTAATGATAACCCCCTGAATTGATTTATCTTGATAAGCTCATACCTGAATATAACTTTAAAAATGTCAAAAACACACTGCAAAAGGAATAAAAGCAACATATGTACATATGCAAACGTAAATAATGCCATTTAAGATGCAAATATTCCCATGCTCTGCTAGGAAATTGAATATAGGTAGTCGCTATAACTTACAAATTTGTGTCAAGCAGTTCAAAGCAAATGCACAAATGCTTCTGAAATACAAAATAATCATAAATGCGAACTATATGATGCTTATCTTCAGGATCATACTTCTTGTTTAACTGTAAAAAAGAAAACCATAAAGCAAACACAGAAATTTCAGTGACTAATATCGTTATACTGGGAGAAATACAGTTGAAGCCCAGATTTTTATTACCGTTGTCAAAATAGATACTTCGACCAGAGCTTGCTGATAGTAAGCTGGTTGATTTTTAATTATCTTCAGGGCAACAAAACTATTGGTTTCTGCAACCCAGCATTTAGCAACCTGTCCAAAAGTCCCATGGCCAAGAACATCTTTGACAATGTATCTGCAAATGTAATATAATCAGCATGTCATCAAAATGCCTGAAATTAAATTTGGGAATAAATAAATCCAAGACCACAAACTTTGGGGGGTGATTGCAAGTTAACCCTCATACTTCAAAATATTATAATATCTAACCTTTGACTTGGATGTCAAAATTCTACATCACCAAATTTTCTTTTTGAAATTTCTCTTGATCCATTTTTTGGATAACAAAGTTGGTCTAGGCATTTAAGCAGCCATACAATAAGCTTTAATTTACCACGTGATTTATAAGAAATAACTATATAAGATTTATGAGAAATGTTTTAGATATAAGATTGAATATTTCTAATTTTAGTTCTCAAATATTTTTTTTTTTATTTTGAAAAACTTTGGTCATAAACTTTTCTTATGATAGGAGTTTTATTTATACCCTTAATTTTCAAATTTTCAAATTTTCAAAAACAAATAATTGAGAAGTGGAGAATAAAAGTTTCAAAAGGACTTTTATCGCAACGATCTCCTAAAGATTAGAATTGATATTTTAACACTTTAAAGAATGGATTCAATTCGCAATGATCCACAAAAGTTCAAGGCACTAGATGTAATTATCCTCAAATTTTAACTACCATATGATCACATTGTACAATCATTACAACTAAGTGAAACACAGGCCATGGAACTTCAGAAGAAGATGAGAAAATAAAGCAAAAAACTATAATGATATTCAATAATTTAGCATCATTCCTTGGATTTTATAAAACAAACATAGACGAGAGAGTAAATCAGGTTTCATGTACATTCATCAAGCTCATATGGAGCCTGATATGAATTATGGAGGATTCTTTGACAGGTAGTTCACAGACCTTGGTTACTTCTGTGTTCTTTTCTTTCGCTGCAAACTCTTCTTTAACATCTGGTATTCTCATTCTACTTTCTACTTTCAAACTACTATCCATCATTTGCTGGTACAGATTGACCTAAGCACAATACCTTCAAAGCCAGCCCCTAAAACCCTAGAAGTTAGTCTCAAATCTTAATTTTCACCAATAACTAGCACCTTTAAACCCATCTACCTCTGATTCAGGCACATTTACCTAAAAGATAGCCCACAAACTTTTTGACCATCAAGATTGTATGACACCAAGTAAATGAGGAAATAAAAATGGAAATCTTCAGCAAACCTTCTCTGTGTCTCTAGATTGACCAAGGCAAAGTTTACAGTAAGAATAAGGTCGGAGTTCACATTGTCATAGCCATCATTCAGGACTCCAATTGAAGGGCTGGTCAAATATCTCTTTGGATTTAATTCTTCAGAATACTTGAACTGCGGATTACATACTTGATATGTCTCAACTATGTCTTTGGTTAGTCTTGCCACCAACTGCACAAATTAAAAGCTGCCAGTCAGCAAAAATTTTGTCCCAAATAATTTTGGCTCAAGTGTGTTCCAACTACTTATACCAAAACAAAATCAACAGAAATCACAGTAATGATGGTAGACAAGTTCAAATATCAAATGGCAGTTCAATGAACAATCATAAAATAAGGCAGCAAACCATAAGGCATGACACATAAACTGTCACATATGTCAAAGCGAGGTCAATCGATCTATAGGATCACTATATGCATCCTGATTGGTAGCACAACCTCAACATCTTTGTCCACATAGCCAATGTGGATTTCTGCAGACCCAATAACTAAAGCACTTTGGATGCCCTTGTGTACCTAGTAAAAATATCTGAAGCTAACAACCTGCATGAGTCCTGAATAACACCAAACATGTGCATGCTTGTCTACAGATACAGATAGACATTGCAAGCAGAGTAGATTTACACATCATGTGAAGTCTCAAAAAATACATGTATATGGCCAACAGGATTTAACTATAATTTCCTATTATCATGAATTAATAAATGCTTCCTAATCATTAGGTTAAGTTGCAATTACTCAAAATTAAATATCAGTAACCTAGGAGAATTTATCATATCAAAGTCATATCCCCATCTGATCCATCTACATGTTCAATTGAGTACAAAAAGGATTGAACCCCCAAGGCTTAGGACAGTGAGGATAGGTTCCCATTTTATTTGTAAGTCGCACCAAAGATTTAGTAATAAAGAAAGCAAAGAACCCTTAAACTGAATCTCTTGCAAAATTACTGATCAGAAAAAGGGAAATCAAAGAAGGAAAATATTGAACATTCCTATTCTACCATGAATATTACCAACAAAAGAGCTATGATTTATTTACCAAAAGAACAGTTTCAAGATGTGAGCAGGAAGATGCCCACCCCTCTCCCCCCACCCCACCCCCCCAAAACCCCCCACCCCCCATCCTGTACTCTCTTTCCCTCCAATGCATACACACACAAAAACCTTTCCCAAGCCCAAAATCATTTGCAGAACTAAGATTCCATGTAGTCCTATAGAAGTTGATTCCCCCTTAAAATTTCATCACCATGAAATGATACCGAGGTTTTATCATATTTTATGAAGCATTCAATTCTTTCAACTTTTTCCCCTGCAGTTTTTTTTTTTTTTTTCTTAAGAGAGAAGGATATGGTGTTCTCCCAAAAATAAGAAAGCAGCATATCAATCAATGGACCCATTCAAAGGCTTCCAACAAACAAATATCTTATCCCCAACAATTGTTACAATAATGATTTATAAAATTTTTGCATTGCCCTCAACTCTGCCCAAACAAACCCAATAATGCAAAAAATAGCATATTTAAATTTCACCCTCTTTCCTCGCACTTCACTCCCATGAGCCCCACAGTAAAACACCTTGCATTCCTCTTTCTCCTAGCTTCAATACCCTTAACTCATCGTTGTACAGTTTTCCTCAATAGCTTATGCTATATGAGCCTCAAATTCCAAGGATCACGCTTGTTATATGACCTAATTCCATAAATTTGGAGAAATAACCCCTAAGAAATTTTCAACAAGATTTGTGGTGACACCGAACTGCTTGGGTTAGTATGCTTGATCCTATAGCATACCACCAGCCACATGAACCAACCAAAATTTTCCCTAGTACCTTAAAAAAGTCCTGCCCAAATCAGGTTTTTAGGATCCTCTGTACATAGCCACTGACATTCCTTTAATTAAGCCACTGACATTCCTTTAATTAAGGTTTTGCATAATTCACCTCTTAAATGTTTGTGGTTTGGGTTTTGAACTTTAGGGTTTACAATATTCTATTTTCTATACTATACCTTCTACGCAATTATTAATTCATTTTCTGTTATCATTTGCCAACAAATATAGGCTAATCATGAACATGATAAATCTGTACATTCTTAGCATCTCTATCTTTCTTTTTATGTGTTTCTTGCACTTTAACAGCCCAGTAATTTAGGGGCTTATTGTAATAGCTTGTATTATGAAAAAAAATTTAGGATGTATTCAAACATTTTCATTAAGTCCTATTTAGTACTTATACCAACACCTCTGGCTCTGGACACTTTCCCTCTTATTCAAAAATTGCATGAAAATATATTTACATTTTCCACTAGGTCATTATTTCAAAATGGTGAATCCCCAATGTCTTTGAAACCATAATCATTTCAAGAAAACAATCTAGTAGTTGAATATAAGTTTATTCTTATTGAATTTTCTTCATTCTTCATGCCTTATCAAATGTACAAGCGCCTCTTCGTTATATGTGTATTAGACATTGAGCAGATAGATATCTAAACTGCTGCCATTGTTGGAAAAGAGATTCAATTTATTAATTTCTTCATGAGAAGTGCAATTCCCATTAATTCAAATTAAAAAAAAAAAAAAGGCAAGTCGAATCGCTAAACCTCTCAATCTATCTATACCATTCTTGTTCCAAATCCTAAATTTTTCAGCTCATGTATTAGATTAAGCATAAAAATGCTGGTATTCTAATATGCAAACTCAAGCCCACCTCAGAAACCAGTATTATAATCGGAATAAAAGCAATTCGATGAAGTAGATAAAAAGAAATCAAAAATCAAAAGATACCCAGAAAAACACTCACAGGTCTTCTTACAACAACACGCAAAGCTTCTGCCTTGTTCCCAGTTTCTCTCCCCGGCGTATACGGCTTGAATGCTAGCTGCCTCGGCCGCCACCGTACTGAAGACGCCTCCAATTCTTGCGCTTCATTAGCGCTTATCTCATCCATTGACCCCTAATATTGAAAAAGAAGAAAAGGGCAAAAAAAACCCCAAAATAATCAAACACTTATTCGGAATAGCTCCATTGATTATATCCAATTAGCAGCAAAATCGAATTGATCAGCAATTGGACAGTCTTGCTCGATTACCCAATTGCAATTCAGCAAAAAACTCGAACAAGCCACCAACAGATTCTAATCCCATATCTCCCTCATTCACTCACAGCAAGTCAAAACCACAAAATCCCATTATTTGATCCATCAAAATGCACTAGATTCACTATTGTTTGGGTTGGATTGGATTACAAAAACAATTACTATTTGCTATTGATAGATTAAAAAGGAAAAAAAGCAGACAGATTGAAAAACAAAAATCACAAAACAAGAAAAAGAAATGAGATCAAAATTAGAAGAAGAAGAAGATTTAAGAAAAGGATAATAAAAAGACTAAAAATTTACTAAAATTAATTAAACAAAATATAAAGACAAAGAACAAAAGAGATTGATAGATGAATAGAGACAGGATTGGAGGTGAAATAGAAAAAGAGAGACTGTGAAATTCTTTTTTTATTATTATTTAAATATAAATATAAAAATAACTTGTGTTTCTTGCTACAAAGGCCAAGGGGAGTGTTCTTAGTTTCTCAAGATTTGTTTGTTTATGACAACACAGCCGCAGCGCAGGCACTTTGTTTTATTTATTTACCCTTTTTTATATATAAATAAAATAAATATTCCTTTAATATATTAATCACATTTTTTTTCTATTTTAATTTAATATTAAAATATAAAATATGACACTTTATATATTTTCATCTTAATTATTTTTTTATTCCTGATATATATTTATATACCTTTTTCCTGTAAATATTAAATATTTGGTGAGAAATGGATTTTGTTGTAATGATGTTGAAAATTACAAACTTATTTCACACGTCTCAATTTTGAATATGGTAATAGTCGTGTTTAAGTAGTATAACTATTTTTGGTATAAAATAATCACATTAATTGCATAAAATATTTATGATTTAAAAAAAAAACTAAGAGTGCATTTGGGGATAATAATTATAATTTAAATTAAGAGTTTTAATTTTAATTTTAATTTTTTAAAATTAAAATTATGTTTAAATTATAATTTTAACATTTATTTTTCATAAAAAATTAAAATTAAATAAAAAATTTATAATGATAAAAATAATAGTGGTGGTAGATCATCGGAGATAATTGTTCGACGAGATAATGATGGTCTGGTGAGTTACCGTCACCAGCGATAACTGTCAGACGAGCCACCGTCGTCGAAAGTGGCAAGTTATTATTGTCGATGATGTTAAATTATCGTTGCCGATGGTAGGACTGGAGGTGAAGGCTATGATGACGATGAGAGAGATGATTATAGTGGTGATTATAAAATTGTAATTCTTATGAGTTGATAATAAAATTATTGTATTAATTTTTTAGTTATATTATAATTTTATTAAATTATAGTTAGAATTTTAGTTCTAATTTTAGATTGCTGCTAAATAATGAAATTGAAAATTTTAATTTTAATTTTAACTCTAATTTCAGACTCTCCAAACCGATTTACTTAATAATATTTGTTAATATAAAGAGAGACAGATAAGCTTTTTTGTTGCTACTTGTTTGTAAAAAAATATTAATTCTTTTATTTAGTTATTATATTGAAAAATATTTTTTAAAGTATTTTTTAAAAAATTTATAAAGTATTGAAAAATATTATATTTTTTCAGTTTAATTTTATTGGTTTTATTTTAATTATGTCCAATGCTTTTGAAGTCTACAGCAATTTCAATTCCACGTAAATTGAAGAATATTACAAAAAAAATTCTTCAATTTCTTTGTTGGGATTGGGAAATAAAATACCAGCAATTTGGTTTATTATTGTTACAGTTTGAACCTCTGTGTCTATTTATAAATTTTATTACGTGTAATATCATTTATTTTTTAAATTATATTAATAATTAATATTTTTAATATAAAATATGATATATAAAAAAATAGAAAATAAAATATATAAGAAAACAGAAGAACACTAAAAAAGCCAACAATTTGGTTTGCTAATTATAACTGTTACTACATTTTCTGTTGATTATTGACTTTGGCCCAGTGGGCAGTATCTGCTCTATTAGGTTGGTCCCCTAAATCGGAGTCCATATTCAAGGCCTTGTAATCTCCTAGCCCAATTAAAATTCCACATGTCCTACAATCTCAGAGGTTAAAAATAAAAGGACATAAAATAAGTTGGTTACTAAGCACAAAATAATTATAAATTTATAATAATTAATTTAATTACATTGCATTGTATACAAAATACATCACATTAAATACAATTTTATTGTCCTAAATAATATATTATTTTGCAAAACACCAAAAAGAAGCTTTTAAGTTTTCTGTTTTTAAATTAGAAAAAGAGAAATGCACTTGATTATATACATTATGTATGTATATATATACATGAAAGAATCAAATTGATATGATTAGTGATGATGATTACAAAGAAGAAGATATAAAATAACGTCAGATCAGAATATGCACGATTAAGCATTTCTTTTTATTGTTTATGAACTTTGGCATTGGTCATATATCAATACTATTAACTATTAAATATATTTATTTTATATAGCTTAATGTTCATATAATAACTTAACTTGCAATATAAAAATAATTAAAAAAAAGCCATACATTTTACAAAAGTAAAAAAATAGAATACGTTCCACTTCTTTGGTTATTCAAAGATAACTAATTATGTTAAAACTAAAAGAAAATAAAACTTCCTACAATTTAATGTTAAATTTTGAATCTTAAGTAATAAGATAAAGATAATTCTAATTACTCTTAAAATTATTTTTGTTATTTATTATTGATTTCATGTTTTTTAATCAGTAACTGTTTATTAATGTTAGTGAAAAGTATAAAAAAAATATTTAATTACAATAAAAATTGCTTGAAATTAAAAAGGCTCGCGCGAATATGTAGCTCTCTTTATGGAGATTGGAGCTGTCTATTGTGCAGCAAGTCTAAACAATCTCGTTGTTTGGTTTGTAGTAATTCTACACCATTCCACTAAAACATTAACAGATCATGCTTTATTGGACTGGATAGCCGTATGGTTTTACGAAGATCAATATTAATGACTCCATTTGCACTCGAGGGAAAAAAAAAAGACCAGTAATAATAATAATAATATACAAGAATTTTATATTAATATATTTTTTTTGGTTTAGAATAATATTTATATATTTTTATTTTTTTTATAAGGCATGAAAATTAATAAAAAAATATTTTAAATAATAAATATTATAAAATATATTTTTACGAACTAGTATATATATAATTTTAGTATATACAGAGAAAAATGAAACTCTAACTATACTTATTATTTTATTTATTTTTTTTATAAAATTTAAAAATTTAATATATTTTTAATATTTAAAAATATTAAAAATAAATATTAGTTAATTAATAAGATATTTAACGTGAAAATTTAAGATTTTTTATTTTATTTTTATGTAAGATTAATTAATTTTACATTGATAATATTTTTTTATTTTTATTTTTTTTAAAGATTATTATTAAAAATAACAATTTAATATTAATATGAATCCAAATAAGAAATCTTTATTTTTATAAATATCAAAATAACTATTACAAATTAATCAAAATTTATAAAAGTTTATAAAAATTTATTTATATCTACAAAATAAAAATTTATAAAAATTATTTATAAAGTCATAAATTTTACAAAAATAATTAAAAATTCATAAAACTCAATAAAAATCATTTACTTAAAAAAAATTTAGGACAAATTACTATTTAATCCATATTACTTAATGTAATTAATATTTTTATCCTTTTATTTTAAGAAATTAATTAGTTAATACTTAATATTTTATTCCATCGTATTAAGAAATTATTCACTCTAATTTTTCATTAAATACATATAAATTAATCTAAATAACCCTTATTTCCCCTTAAGTTTTCTATTTAAACCAATCATTCCTATTTCAGAAATTAGCAATACATTTCTAAAAATCCCTTAATTCCATAAGATCCAAATCAACCAATTTTCTTTCATCTTTCTTTTCCCATTAAATCCACAAACTCAGTAAAAGAAATAAACAAACAAATAAAAAGGAAAAATTTATTATTTTCGGTGATTTAGAATACGTCTAATTCTTCATCTTTAGCATGCATGTGTTTATTCCATTAGCCTTGAACCAGGTAAGGTAACATATTTAGAAGCCACCTTTTTCCTGTAGAAACTGCTTGTTATTCAATCTCGGTAGTATGCATGCGAAGAAAGATTGGGTTCCTGTATGGACTTGTTGGTTGATTTACTGTACTTGTTTTTTTTTTTTTTTTTTTCGAAATTGTGCAGAAGAAAAAGAAATAAAATTGCACACGTTTATGGGTTCACAAGAACTAAACCCAGGGAATACATAATCGCGTCCATCCTCCTCAACTGCGTCGTCGAAGAGAGATAAACAGTCGTGGAGTACCGTAACGGTGCGATGGTCAGAGCATTTTGGCTTTGTTTCTTATGCCTTGCTCATGTGTTCTTTCATTCGATTAGCATTTAATTTTTTTAATTTTAATTGGATATCTTATTATTATTTGTTTTATGATTTTATAGAGAGTTTGGTTGTAAATAATATGGAGAAGATGACGATAGTGGCCGGATAAGAGAAAATGGATGGGTTTGAGAAATTAAGGATAATTTAGTTAATGTATTATATAATAATATAATACAACATAATAAAAATAATTTTTTATTTTTAATTATTTTTTAATTTTTTAATATAAAACTAGATGAAATAAGTATAATAAAATATTATGAATTAACGAATTACTTTTTTAAAATAAAAAAAATGTATTAATTATAAAAATTAATAATAATTTGTCCAAAAATTTATAAACATCGTTAATTTAATACAACTCTTACATAAAATAATACCTAAGAAATTTGCTATGGTACCACTTCCAATTTTCAAGGTGAATAGGCGTAAACCGGAGCTAATAACTCCGGCCAAGCCTACCCCTCACGAATTCAAATCCTTATCCGATATCCACGATCAAGATGGTCTTCGAAACCAAATTCCTCTAATCCATTTTAACAAGTACCAAGTCGATGAAAAAATAGGGTCCTGTTAACGTCTTGAAAAAGGCCATTGCAGAGACGCTAGTGTTTTATTATCCATTCGTCGGGGAATGGCCTAATCGGAAACTTGTTGCTGAATGTACTGCTGAGGGTATATTATTTATTGAGGCCGATGCCGACGTTGGTCTTGATCAATTTGGGGATGCAATTCGGCCTCCATTTCCTTGCTTTGAAGAGCTTCCATTTGATGCTCCTGGCTCTAGTGGGATTGTTAACTGCCCTCTGTTGCTTATTCAGGTATTTTGCTATTAATAGTTAAATATTTCTTGATTTTTGAGAAGTTGAGGGGTCTCATGTGTCTAATTTTAAATACCTAAAATTTTTTATAAAAATTTATAAAAATTGTAATTTAATAGTATTTAATCTAATGATATATTTTTTATACTAAACAAAAATCAAATGGATAGCTAAAAATGTATTATAAAAACATTAAATTTAGAAAATTAAATATAATACACAAAATTTATAATGTATTTTTTTCTATCTATTTGATTTTTGTTTAGCATAAAAAAATATATCATTAGATTTATTATATGAAACACTATTAAATTACAATTTTTATAAATTTTTATAAAAAATTTTAGGTATCTAAAATTAAACACACGAGAAACTGCTGTGTAAAAATACACAGCAACCATCTCAACCCATATTTTGTTTTTTAATAGGTTAATTTTAAAGTATCCTAATTTTTATTTTGTTATTTTTATGTTGACTGAGTTTACCTCCAGTATTGAATATTTCATTAAAGAAGCAAAAAATTAAGTTAAAGTGACTCAATAATAGTAGAGTCTTGATTCGTCTTCAAAGTTATAAAATTTACAAAATTTAAAAAGAAGGAAATTCTGTTTGGATATTTGCTATTGAAGCGCAAATTTGTAGGGATTGAAGCATAATCATGTTTGGATATGTTATTTGGATTTTGATTTCTTTCTTTGAATTACACATTTTTATATGTTATATTTTGCGATTTGACCTCCCCTCCCTAAAATCTTACTCAAACCATTGAGGAAGTTGCTGGCTTAAAAGTTGAGCTCATTGTTCTCTACACTCGAGTATTAGGCTTAAGGTTTGTCCCAAAAAAGAAAAGTATTAGAGCCTTAAAGGTTTTGGATAGCTAGGTTAATGGCTGGGTTCAATTTATTATTATTATTATTTATGAAATTATTAATAATACAAATTTATAAAACTAATCTTTAATCTAAGGATCTTCCTAACAAAACCAAAAAATAAACATAAAAAAAAATTCCAAACTGACATCAAATTCAAATATGGCTGGAAGAGATCTTGAATTCTATACTCTCCATCAGCTTTAACAATCTCTATGTGCTCTATTTATTATTATTAGAGAGTATTAAAATTAGGCAAAGCTTGTATTTCAAATGTACTTGTTCTCGCGCTCATCCTGGACAGAACTGAGGCTCAGAATTGTTCTGGGTGCTAAAAGCCTAGTTACAAATCCTTTAGGAGAGGATAGGACACTTGCGGGCCTGTAATGCAATATGGAAATGCAAAATATCTAGACATCTGCTTGATCTCTTGGGAGTGGAAGGAATTGATAGACTGTAGCATGAGGAAAAAAGAATAAAAATTGAAGGGAAATACATTTCAAAACTCAAAATGATAGAAATTGTTTGCTTTAAGATTGAAATATTAATTTTATCTCTGCAATAAGAAATTTGTGGTTAAAATTGGTATATGTTGGATTGTAAAGTAAACAGTTTTCTGTTTAATATATAATAACAGGTGACACTCCTCAAGTGTGGGGGAGTCATCTTGGCTACTTAGATCTTCCTGTCGTTGTACTAATTTCGAAGTATTAATTGCGTGTTTATGAAAGTGTCGCACTGTTGCACTTCAACCAAATCCTGATGAAGAAATGCGAGTTATATGCATTGGGAATGCTCGTAGCAAATTTAACCCTCCAATACCTAAGAGTTATTATGGCAATTGTATTGCATATTCAGTAGCAATTGCAAAAGCAGATCTATCCAAGAATCCAATAGGGTATGCGCTGGCATTGGTAAGGAAAGCTAAGACAAATGTTAATGAAGAGTATATGCGATCAGTTGCAGATTTGATGGTGATCAAGGGTAGGCCTAAGTATACAATGGTAAGGTCTTTCCTAGTATCAGGTGCGGTTAAAGTTGGGTTTAATGAGGTGGATTTTGGATGGGGTAAAGCTATATCTGGTGGACCTGCTATGGGTCATGTGGCTAGCCTTCATATGGCATTTAGAAATATGAATGGTGAGGATGGAATTGTTGTTGCTCTTTGTTTACCAAGACTAGCCACGCAAATATTTGCGAATGAGTTGGATACCTTGTTGAAAGACCAACCAACTAGTAGTAGTCGCACTAGATCTGCCTTGTAAGGGACCTGAATTGAGTACTAGCGATAAAAAGTTGTGATCTTTGTTAAAAAGATTTTTTTTAGGCCTAACAGGCTTAAATGACATGGATAACTCTTCCTTTTTAATAATCTTTTATCAAATTGATGACAAATTTTATGATTTAGAAGATTTGAACTTAAAATCCTGTACTCTCCAAAATTTCAAAGTGAGAAAATCAATCAAGTTACTGGGTTTCTTACACTCTGCTAAAAGGCTTTCAATTGAATATAGTATAAGATGGTTGATATAGGTGGGCCCTAACCCAACCCAGATATAATACCAAAAAAAAAAAAGAAAGTGATGGAGTGCTCAATGTTAATTTGGGTTCAAACTAGTATTCTTCTATAGAAATGAATGTGTGACTGACAATGTGAACCACACCAACGGGTTCACATACAATTTTTCTGTAAGAAAGTATAATATGGCTATATTGGTCGGTATAAATGTGAATCCATAGTCTAAATGGGCTCTGATTAAATATATACTTCCTAACGCTTTTGGCCCACTGATTTTCTTGACAGTGACTTGTATTGCCTTTTTACATTTTTTAAGAAACTTCGAACAAGTTAACATATCAATAAGACTTTTAATTTTTATTTAATTATGAAAAACATTTTTATTTTTTAAATTTTTTAAATTTTATTTTTCAAATTAAAAATTAGAATATATATATATATATATATATATAAGATTCATTTCCATTTAAAATTTTCTCTATTTCTTCAATTTTATTTTTATATTAATATACAAATATTATTTTTTATAAATATTTATTTTAAAGGAAAGTCAAGAACATCACAAAGTAATTTTTCATAATATAGTATAATTTTAGAAAACTTAAAAAATTATTTTCAAAATTTTCATACTAAATTTTAATTTTCTATTTTTTTAAATAATTTTCCAAAAAATAATCTTTGTTTTTCATAATTAAACAATAACTTAATATTTACAAATTGAGCAAACGTAATTAATTTTTTAATTAAAAAAATTATTTTCACATATTCTGATTCATTTATAAATAAAATCTAAGAATGAAATACAAAATAAATATAAATAACAGCATCAGTCGTGTAATTTTTCACTTTTTTTATTAAAATTTTAAAACAAAAGTAATTTGTGAAGGCTAATCAATGAAAAATCTACCATGAACAAATGAAATTTTCTCGAGGCCAACAACAAAAGGGAAAAGGATGTGTAATTGGCTTTCAATGAGACTGGAAAGCGAAAGCGATGAGCATTCCCTATCACAACATACATACTAAAGCTCGTATTGTAAATCTGATTGTTTAAAATATCAAAGTTTTGTGGTGGTGATTCCTCCGTTATCATTTGGACTTTTGGTGGGAATTTTCCATATTTATGGTAAAAAAAAAAAAAAAGAACTCTTGAAGGTACCTAGGAAATTTTCCCAAATTGGCTTAATCCCCTAAAGCAAGTCAATAATTAATTTAAGAAAACCCACTTGCTTCGCAAACTCTCAGTAACATACTATAGTAAGCTTTAAGAAAATATAATTATTTCTTTTAATAATTCTTATTAAATTGATTAATATTTTCACTATAATAAACTCAATTCAATATATTTATTTATTTTTACATCTTATCAATAATTATATATCTTATTATAATACAAAAAAATTAAAAATTTAATTTTTTTTAGCGTTGAGGATGAGAAATTTAACATCACTGAAATTATGCGTATCTCAGATTGCAGATAAATATTTATTTTTATTCTATTAAAAAAGACAAAAAAAAAAAAAAAGGGTTAATCTATATAGAGGGTTAGTAAGAGGACCGTCAATTATAGTTGGTCACAGTCTTCGGTCAACGGCGCCATGGAGAGTTTCCCATCTTGTCCCACTTGGAAAATGCATGGCCTTGATTTAGTCTTGTTTTCTTTTAGTCAATGGAAATTTTTAATTGCTTACTACTAAAAAATATATTTTTTAATATATTACGATACGTAACCATATAAAATATATATATATTACAATACAAAACTAAATGATTTAAATCTGATAGGAATTTTATATGAAAAATTCATATAACACACGAAAAATAAAATATATTTTCTTGCATTTTCCTAGAAAATAAATGCTAAGTCAGCGCTCTATAGATTGCAAGGCCGTTGGCCATCACTTATCTGAGTTCTTCTCTATGAGTTATGACTGTAGAAAAAGAAAATGCAATTGTCACAATTCAATGGTTGTTAAATTTTGTAAATTGCAACCAAATTACCAAAAGAAAAAGGTTGTTGAAGTTCTTCAAGATATAATTAATAATTATTATATCTATATCTAATAATAAATGAGTTATTCAAAGCTAATTAATACCCATTATTCATGGTGGAATTCTTTGTTCAGTTCACATCACAAAGACAAATATAAAGCAAAAGAAGAACATTGAATAATTTCTAGCCTAATTCCCATGTCAATTTTTTATATTACTTTGTTTAAAAAATTAAAAAATGTATATATATTTTATTAATAATGGATAACTAGAGGGCATTTATATTACTTTATATTTGTCTCACACTCACTAAAACATCAAATATCTATTCCCACTAATTAATAGGGTCAATGAGATTATAGTAAATCAACCTGGCTGCTGCTTGGAAGGCACCTTTTTCCTTTTTTTTTTTTTAAAAAATCTTTATTAGGGCTGTTAAAAGCAATTTCCATTAAGTTGCTATTGGAATTCAAACTTCAAAAGGAAAAAAGATCAAGATGTAATTGAATACCAAATGGACTAAAAAAGATATCTATAGCCATTAAGGGACTATTTGGTTGACCAAATAAATATTCTTAATTGCCAATTGCTAATATGTGCGTGTCGCCAATTGAAAAAATTTATATTGTTTGGTTGGCCAACTAAAAATTCCGATTATGACAAAAAAAAATTTCAATCGACAAATCTCATAAGCAATTATAAACTGTTTTTAGCGATTGACGATTTGTCAATCGTATTTTTACACCAATAGCACATTTAACAATCGTTCTATTAAATACCCCAAAAAATTATTAGCTAATTAAACCATGACTTCCTGGATTATAGCAACATTTAACTAACATCAATGGCTTGATATGTTCTCTTCGTACCTAGGGAAGTTATACGTCCTTTATAGTCTACATTATTATTTCGGTACATTGAATTTCTAATGAAATAAAAATAAAATTAATTTATATATATATATATATATATATATATATATATATATATATATATATATATATTTGATATTATATATATATATATGGGAGTTTGTATATGATTTGTGTGATAACTATGTTTGAAGCCAATTCTATAGTTTGTGATAACTACAAAATTTATTTTTGTAAAATTTAAAATTTTTATTAATTTCAATGGAAATTAGCTTTAATTTTGTTGAATTATATAATACTGACATGAATATTTTTATTTATCTCAACCTTTATGGAATTCATTCACAAATATTTAATATACTTTATTACGTATTGATAAAAACAAAGAATACACTCAATTACATTTGATCTCTCTTAAAGTACATTTGTCATTACAAAAATTTAATTAATTAGTATAATTTATGATAATGTTTACGATAATTATTATCACTTTTGGAATTAATTTTTTAAAAAAATTGAATGTTTGATTAACCACCTATGCTAAATAAAATTTATCAAATCCATTAGGGCATTTGTTAAGAAAACTCGCATATAATAAGTTTGATCAAAGACAGACGAAGAAATTATAGAAGAATATACCATGATGATGAAAATAAAAGGTACTATAATAAGAAAATTTGAAAAGAAAGTGAAAGACAATATAAGAAAGTAAAAGAAAATAAAGAAAAATATGATTAAATAATATTTTATTAAAAATTGAATAGTTAATTTTTAAAAATAAAAGATTATTTATTAATTTTATTAGATTTTAAAAATTAAATAATATTTTACTTTAAAAAATTAAAAAAATTAAAGATATACGTGTGTCAAGCCGCATGTACAACTCTCATTAAAAAATTATAGAAGCATATGTATCAAATTTAGTTCCTTAACTAGGCACTTACTCCAATAATAGTTGCGTAAGTTTTAAAATAGCTAAATATATGCATCTAATACGATAATAATATATATTAAAAATATTAATTTTTTTAAATAAAAATAATATAGAAATTATATTTAATTTAATATATTTATTGTCAATTAATTTAGGTTTATAAAATAAAAACGTGCCTCCCAAGTTTCACACTAAACTGGCCAGTTGCTAAAAGGATATTGGACGTTAACTTCCCAACAAGGCAGCAATCAAATGTCCTTGTCCCTATGCGTAATAGGATTAATTAGATTTTTATTTTTACAATAACTCAATACATTAATTTTTTAAAAATATGATAACACTTCTCTACTAAATATTAAAATATACTATTCTATCTATTAATCAATTTTAAAATGATGAATAAAAATATTATTACATTTTATTTTTAATTAATTATACCATATTTTTGCTTTAAAATGATTTTTTAGGGTTAATATGTATTTTTATATTTTTTTTGACAAATTTAAAAATAAAATAAATAAAAATATTTTTATTTTATTTTTTAAAAAATAACAAATAATTTTTCTAAAAAAAATATTTTTACTTTTTATTTTCAAAATTGTCAAAAATATAAAAATAAATTTTTTTATTTGTATTAAAAAATTTAAGAAGAAATAATTTAATTTATTCTTAAATTATTTTTTAAAATAATAAATATTTTTTAAAAAATATTTTTGTTTATTTTTATTTTTAAATTTATCAAAAAATATGAAAATAAATTTTTTAACACTAAAAAATATTTTTAAAATAAAAATAGAATGTAATTAATTAAAAATAAAGGATAAGAGCATTTCTGTTTTTTTATAATTTTTGTTGATCATTTTAGAGTTGACCTGTCTTTTTATAATTCTTGTTAACCATTTTAGAATTGACTAACGGTAAAATTAAACGAAAAAGTGTACTAATATAATGGGATATTCGTCAGGGGAGTTAATATATTTTTAAAAGGTCAGATAAATTTAATGCATTTAATCATTTTACAAAAAAAAAATAGTAATTAACTCTATATAGTACTCTTTCATCATACTTCTAACTATTATTTTTTAAATAAGTATATTGCAACAAATTATATGATATAACTGTAATTTTAATTAAAATTTTTCATTTAATTAATAAATTAATTCAATCAAAATATTTGATGTTATTTTTAAAAATTAAAAAAATTACAATTTATCATTATTAGAGAAAGAAAAAATAATTTCTTTAAAATTAATTAATATATAAAAAAATCACACTCATTCAATTAATTTATCATTCCAACTAAGGAAATTAATTGAAATCAACCTTTGACTATATAATATCTTTTATATTATCCTATATACACAATTACACGGTACTTTACTCACTTACCATATATGCTATTAACTTTTCTCATGCAACTTCGCAAGACACCACTAGAAATCGAAAACAACTATAATAAATTAATTAATAATAGTAATATTGACCTACTACTATTTCCAGCTTAAGTTCCCATTATAAATAGATATCTTCATCCAGAAACAATTCTCACAAAAAAAAAAATTTCCTTAGCTCCCACAATATTCTTATTGTTCTTACTTGTTTTTGAGCCACCTAATGGCACCACCACCCTCCTCTTTAGTGTTCAACGTTAATCACCGGGAACCTGAATTAATAACCCCGGCTAAGCCCACCCCACATGAATTCAAACCATTATCGGACATAGACGACCAAGATGGTCTTCGATTCCACATTCCGGTGATACAATTTTATCGGTATGATCCCTTAATGAAAGGGAGAGATCCCGTAAAGGTTATTAGAGAAGCCATTGCTAAAACACTAGTTTTTTACTATCCATTTGCTGGTAGGCTTAGAGAGGGGCCTCACCGTAAGCTTATGGTGGAATGTACTGGTGAAGGCATTTTGTTTATTGAGGCTGATGCTGATGTTGCTCTTGAACAATTTGGTGATGCTCTTCAACCTCCATTCCCTTGCTTGGAGAAACTCCTTTTTGATGTCCCTGGCTCTTCTGGCGTTCTAAACTGCCCTTTGTTGCTTATTCAGGTAAACCTTTTTTTTTTTTTTTCCTTGTTATTTTGGAAGAAAAAATTTTGTTTAGTATTTTTTTTTTCCTTTCTAAACGACAAAAAGAAAATAAATTCGTAGATAATAAAAATTTAATAGGTAAAAAAGAAATACTTGTTTATATATATATAATTTTTATTTTTTAGTGAAAAGTGAAATTATTTTTTATTTATTATTTTGGAATTATTTATAAATATTTAATTTTGAGAGATAAATTAAAAATTTAGAAGAATTAATAAAAAATATATTTATTATATAGAAATAATATAAATATTTTTAAATAATTTGAAAGGCGAAAACTCCTGCTTGTCCCCTAATTAGATCTTTAATAATATATCCCAATAAATTTTGTATTAATGATACTAGAGTTGTCATTTAAAAAAAAAAAATTGCATATCTTGTAATAAAGCATATCAAATCTCACAATATTGGAAATCATAAATTTAAATACTTTTACTAATTTATTTTTTAATTAATAGGATTAAACATTTGAAATTTATCATTCTATTTATTTTTATAATTTTATATTAAAAATTCAAATTTAAATCCATAATAATTTATGTCATTATCTATCCAAACCTTTAGTTAAATAATTAAATGATTTTTATATGTTTTTGCTTTTATGGTGGACTTGTGGTGAGTGGTGATTATGGCGGACAAATTCTAGCGGTTCAATTCGTAATTGTGTAAAGGACATATGTAGGGTCTCCACCTTAACAAGGAACTTTGGCATATAGCATATGTTGGTTTAATCATACAATTTTAAGGTTTTCCTGTTCGTAATATAATTATGAATTTATTAAATATTATAAATTCTTTTTTATGACCAAAAAGGCAAAAACCATTGAATCTTTGGTACATATACTTTGGATTCTGAATTTGAGGATTCAAAATCTATTTTAGAAGAGGTTAATATAATTTTTTTAATTTTTTTTTAAATATTTGATATTTAAAAAAAATAAATTTCTTTAAACATCAAAATTATACTTATTTTAAAATAAATTTTAACAATTGAAATTTTGAGAAATGATAATTTTATATTCACAAAACTCATTTTTAACATAATAGAATCCAAACAAGCACTTCATGTTTTTAAGGAATTGTTTATTAGTTTAGTAATATATATATTAATCTTCTAACATTGGGATGTCCCAATAGAACTTATTAGTTTTGTAATACAGCTTAATAGTAATATCATCATACAAATTTTTTATTGAAATAATAATAAATTGTTTAGTAATAAAGCTCAATAAAATAAATCTGTCAAAAAATTTGTTTACCTAAAACAATAACAATTAATTATTTGTAAATTCCTATAGATTAAAAGTCAAACCCACAAAGTTTTAACGAATATCTATTAAACAATGCATGTAGATTTGTGCTAATTAAAATAATTAATCTACTCATTTTCATATTATAATAATATATATATATTTTTTTTAATAAGTAACTTCATTAGGCTTAAGTCAATTATTATTTCCTTTACTCAAGCGGAAAGCCATTTATCAAATGCTAGACTAATGGCTATAATATAATAATAGCATTTGTTGCAGCCCAACCGATGGGCCATCTCGCCCTCACGATATTCAATTTTAGGTCCTACCCGGGCAATTATTTTCTCCACTAAAAAACAAGTAATGGTTGTTGTCTGCCCAATTGGCCAACACGACTTTAATATAATGATAAAATTAAAATTGAAATCTTGAAATTTAAAAAAAAAAAATATCTCTTTTTTTTTTTTTTTTATGCTGATTATGAGTTAATTTTGTAATATTTAATAGTTAAAATTTTATCTCTCAGCGTATAATTTAACCATTTGCAAAAAATTTAACTGTTGAGTTATTCTTAAACTCAAGAACTCAGAAAAATTAAAATTTTAAAATTTTAAAGTTCTAATATCAATTAAAAAATATGCTAAAAATAACTTATAATTTAAATTATTCGCAGGTAACAAGATTGGAATGCGGTGGTTTTATATTTGCTCTTCGTCTGAACCACACAATGAGTGATGCTCCTGGTCTAGTACAATTTATGTCTGCTATAGGGGAGATGGCGCGTGGAGCACAAACTCCATCTATCCTCCCAGTATGGAAAAGACATATTCTCAATGCAAGAAGTCCACCGCGTGTCACGTGTATACATCGTGAGTATGATGAGGTAGAAGACACCAAAGGTACAATAATTCCGCTTGATGACATGGCACATCAATCCTTTTTCTTTGGACCCACTGAAATAAGGGCCCTACGAAAATTTATCCCATCTCACCTCAGTAAATGTTCAACTTTTGAAATTTTAACCGCTTGCCTCTGGAAATGTCGTACTATGGCGTTACAGCCAGACCCTAATGAAGAAATGCGTATAATTTGTATTGTTAATGGACGCAGTAAATTCAATCCTCCGTTGCCGTCAGGATATTACGGTAATGGATTTGTTTTTCCAGTAGCCGTTGCAACTGCCCGAGAACTTACTGAAAAACCATTAAGTTTTGCATTAGAATTGATAAGAGAAGTTAAAGAAAATGTGACGGAAGAATATATGAGATCTGTGGCGGATTTAATGGTAATGAAGGGTAGGCCACATTTTACAGTAGTAAGGAGCTATCTAGTGTCAGACGTGACACGTGCAGGATTTGGAGAGGTGAATTTTGGCTGGGGTAAGGCAGCATATGGTGGGCCAGCCAAAGGTGGGGTAGGAGCTATACCTGGAGTGGCTAGTTTTTATATTCCGTTCAAAAATAAACAAGGAGAAAATGGAATTGTGCTACCAATTTGCTTACCAGCCCAAGCAATGGAAAGATTTGTAAAGGAATTGAAGAGTATGTTAGAGGAGAAGCCAATTAATGGTGCTACTAAATCTACATTTATAACGTCTCCTTTGTGAAAAAGTACTGTTGTTTTAGATTATATATTGAGTGTGTTTGTATCTATTTAAAATAAATATAAAATTTTATTTTAAAATTTAAAAAATGTTAAATAAATTTTTAAATATTTAATTGGGTGATTAATTTTAAATGTCGTTTTAAATCTTAAAAATATATAAAAAAATAAATATGATAGCTTTTTCTGAAATATTATTTTTAAAACAAAATTTCTATTCAAACACTACGTGTTTAGTGAAAATTAAGGCAATTCATATATTAATTAATACAATGTGTTATGTATAAAATGAGCTATATACATATATATAAATCATGCTATAATGTTTTGGCATTTATCCTTTTTTATTGGGTTAAGTATCCTGCAGACTAAAAGTCTATTTAGTTGAGCAATTGAAGGTATATCTGTTTTCAACTGCTAATTATACTGCTAATTTGTAATGTTTGAAATAACTAAAATTTTACTAAATCTGCTAATTATAGATTAAAAAATTATTTTAATTCTACTTTACAAGAATATACCTTAAAAATTAGACATTGTGAATGAAGAGTTGATTGAAAATTCTAATTTAAAATCATGAAAATTGCAATAAATTTTAAAATTATAAAGATAAAAGAAAATTAGTTTTTAAGAAAAATTTTAATTTGCCTTGATCAAATAAAATTTTTTATGTGATATGATTAAATTCTCATTTAGTTTCGTACATTATATTAATTTTAATATTTTGCCGCAAACTATATTCTTGAACATTTCTAGCACTTTGATTTGTTTTATTTATTATAGTTTTTTTAATTTACTAAGTATTTTCAAAAAATTATACAATACAAAAATTAAATTTAATGTTAATTTTGAAATATATTAGGTCGTGACTCAGGGATAAAACCAATAAATTAATTTTAGGTGAACAAAAAAAAAATTATATATAAAAAAATAATTTAATGAATTGGGTGAAAATATTTTTATAAGTTAATTAATTTTTTTTTTATTGAAATGATTTAAATCAATCTGCTTTCAAAAATAATATGTTAGGGTCCGGTTGAGATGAAATTAGAATAAAAATTAAAATTATCAATTTTAATATTTGACAATCATCTAAAATTAGAATTAAAATTCTTCTTATAATTCTATAAAATTATAATATAATTAAAAAAAATAATTTTACAATTTTATCATCAATATATAAAAATTATAATTTCATAATTACTATTATTATTCTCTCTCCCACTGTTATTATCACCCCCAATATTATTATCGATAGTCTATCATCGACGATGATAAAAACTTATCGAACTGTTATTATCTACAATAATAACTTTTCATACTACCATCATTTTTGTTGGCGGTCCATCACTATTCTCAATTTCATTATTATTTTTCATTTTCACTAATTTTTTTATCTAACATCAATTTTAATTTCAATTTTTTATTATATAATTGTTTGACTTTATTTCTATTTAAAAATACATATAATAATTTATATATTAATAATTGTCATTCTAAATGTACTAATACGAGTATATTGATTAATTAATTAAATTTTAATTAGATTTAAAAATTTTAATTTATTAATTATCGACATAATTTTAATATTATTAAAATTTTTAATTTCTCAATTTGCAACTGTTGCCATTCGTACTGAAATTTTTATCTTTTATTTATACAAACTACCTTATATAATAATAATATTATTAATTAATAGAAAATGTTGCAACCTTTGGCTCTGACATACAGACAGTTTAAATATGATATAAAGAAATGTACTGGCACATAATGGTACTTGTTTTCTAAATAAATAAAAAAAGTGTTAATATTTTTTTCAGCGCGCTTGCCAAGAACCAATTATCGTGACAACAAAAATATTAATTTCGCACCGGCTTCCTCTCAGTACATGCATTGCACCGTCTTCACCCTAGCGTTTAACGTCGACAGACGCCAACCTGAACTAATCAGCGAGTTTAAACCAATATTTTCAGATCCGGTATAATCAAAGAATCGGTGAAAATAAAAAAAAAGTTCTTGTAATTGAAAAAGGTCTTTAATTAATTTCAATTGCATGTATAATCATATTTATGAATAAAAACTATCAACTTCAAAATTAATTTATTCATTTTTTTTTAAATAATAATATTATTTAATAATTAATCTATATCATGAATGAAAAAATTAATAGAAAGTATGTAATTAAGCAAGCTATTAGATAAATATATATATGAGAATTAATTGATTAATTAGCTAAAACATAAGCAATTATATATTTTACAAAAAAAAAAAAAAAAATTATTATGCAATGCATCTACCAACTCCAAGAGAAATAAAAAATAAAATGGTCTAGAAAGAGTGAAACACAATAGGTCATTTCTTCAAATTGTTCTCCATTTCTAAGTTCGAAGCCTTTGCAGTAGCTTCATTAATATTACCTATCAAATAAAAGGTTTGTTTAGAGAGACTATCTAATTCTCCGAAAAGAATCAATTTACAGCAACGTGGACTGTTGGAAGAAGGAAGTGACGAGCTGGACGACAACGTAGAATGCTAGGTTTTTCATTTGTATTTTGGGCGAGGGTTTTTTTACTGATAGGTTTTAATTTATGTAAAAATTGAGTTTCTGTTTTTTTTAATATAAAACGACGTTATTTTAGTTTGATAAAAATAATGATGTTTTGATTGCAAAATTTTAAAAAATAATAATAAAAGTTAATCCGGTTAAATTGAAAAAATTAGCTCGAATCAATTAATTTATCGAAAATTTAGTTGATTTTTTGATCTAATTCTTTTGAAATTGATAAATGGGACTGATCAAACCAAAATCTAAAACAATTTTTAATTTTTTCAATTAAATCAATTAAATTGATCCGATTTTAATAATTATAATTTAAATTATTATTAGACATCAATAAACAAGAGGGTTTTTGATTTTGATTTCATATTCCGATCATACAAGTTTATCGCTATAACCTTTGAATGCATGGAAAAGTTCCTGTTATGATCATCACTTCATCAAAAACACTAGGGCAAATATAGACTGAACCTTTAATTTTAAAGAAAATTTTTAGATTATAAGCAACTATCAATTTAAATAGGAGCGATCAAATAAATCTAAAGCAAACATAATTTTACTGGTGGGAGTGATAAAAATATATAATATTTTATAAAACTGTTTATAAAATACTTATATGGGATATTATTGTAATTACAATAATAAAGTAAACAAAAAAATCTTAATTTATTGTGGTGGTTTACAAAAGAGTTAACATATGCATTCCAACCCAGCGGTATGTCTGAATATTTTAATATGGGCATGCTCAAAGTCCAGGTACAACTGACACATTGGAGCAATAACAAAATTTTGGGCTTTAACAATTTGGAAATGAGCAAGGAGAAAGTGGAATTGTATTTCCAGTTTGCTTGTCAGCCCAAGCAATAGAAAGCTTTGCGAAGGAGCCGAGTGATTTGTTGCAGGACCAGTCAATTGGATATCGGCTATAATTAATGTATGTTCTCTTTTTCCAAAAAAAAAAATAAAATAAAAGAGTAATGTGTAGATAAAATTTCAGATTTTATTTTGTGAAAAAAAATTACAAGTTAATGAAATTATAATTTTTTTTTATGAAAAATTACAATTTTAAAAAATTTAAAATTTTTTAAATTCAAATTTGATTCACGAGATATATAATCTATGAGAAATTGTAATATATTATTGTCATTCCAATTATGATTTTTAACTGGAGTGGCAAATTAATATGATATTAAAACATTGTATTTTTTTTAGATGGAATTACGATGACAATATACAATTTCTTTTAAACAAGAATTTTTTCTTTATGATAATATAATATAAGAATTTTTTTTATTCCATTATTAAATTTGTTTTTAAAAGTCAATTTAAAGTAAATATTAACCTCAAAATTAAAAGATTGAAATGCCAAAGATGGGTTTAATTTAATTAATATTTGTTGTTGGCTGGACGGGGAGAGTAAAATCCATAAATCCATTTCACATTTTATTTGGTCATATTTGTCAATAAAAATGTAACAAACTAAGCAACCAAGCAAACTGTAATATGATAAGCAGGTTAATTGATATTTTCAATGGAGTGCACAATACCTAGCATTGAAATGGTCAATGTTTCAATTTGCATAATAAAACAAATTAATATAATGCATCAACTTAAAAAATATATATATAATGTTGATTAAAATTTAAAATTATTTTATTTTTTATTCCATATAATAGAGACTATAATTAACTAATTCGAATTAACTTCCATTTAAAACTAAAATAAAATAATAAAAAAAGTCTATATAATTAAATGTATATATGATATCCATCTAAATAATTTTCAAATATATAAATTTAAATCCTACGATTTATACTATAATTAAAGTCAATTTATTTTATTTATAAATATAATGATATTTTTTAATAATATAAAATAATAAAATTTAATCCATGCTGGCTAATACATGGAGATATTTTTTTATAACATGATAAAATCATCTCCACATATTAGCCAGCAATCAACAATCTCCACCTCCCAACACTATCTCCACCCCCCAAAAGGAAATTCATGCATTTCAGCATTGGTGATCTATCATTAGCAATCTCAATCCGCAGTGGAGCAGCTATTCAAAGTTAATTATTGAATACAGACTAAATAATAAATTAAAAAAAAAATTATATATTAACTTTTAGTGAAAAAAAAAAAAAATCCTTCTAATTTTTATAACTGACCATATATAATTTATATAAAAAAATTACAGATTTGTCACTTTTTAGAATGATAATGAAAATTATTTTTTAATTCTTGAATTAAAATTAATCATGATTTATTTTTTTAAATAGTATGCTTCTTTCCGAACATAAATTTTCTTCTTAAATAATGCACCCCAAGGCCCAAACTAAATTTTAGCAATACATGCAGGGTTAAATAATGCATCATTATTTAACTGATGCTACTGTGTTTGGAAATTAAAAAAATGTTGGCCTGAGCTGTGTGGTTAGGGATTATAGAGGTGCTTTGGTGGGTATTTTTAGCATATGGGAGGCTTTAAGCTGGTTAAAGTCTATTAATCTGTCTAATATTATAATAAAATCTGATGCACAAATAGTGATTCATACAGTAAATGAGTCTCACAAAATGGAGTCCTTATTTGGATTGATTATTGAAGATTGTTTGATGATTAAGAAGATTTTTCATAATTTAAAGATTAATTTTGTAAAAGATCTATAAATCATATTCCTCATGTAATAGCAAGAGTTTCAAATTTTATGACAAAACTCAATTATTGGGATGTTGATTCCATTGTTTCTAAGGGAGGTTTTACTCTCATAAATGCAATAATATTATCCATTACTTTAAAAAATAATGCATCATTAATTTCTCATCCATATTTACTTATTATCCATAAATTATATAATTTTTTTTTGGATAAATTATAATTTAGTTCTTGAGTTTTGATCCGAAAAATGAAGTAGTCCCTATGTTATATGAAATACATGATTTAGTCCCTAAATTTTCACTCCGTAAGACTATTTAATCATTCCGTTTATTTTTTTTCTTTTTCCGTTAAATCTTAAGTGAAATGGCTAAAATACCACTTATTCATTATTAATTTTTCTATCACCTGCCGCTATTTAAATTAATAATTTTTCTTTAAAAATCTTTAATTTTTTTCTATTTTTTAACTCTAATTTTTTTCTATTTTGTTATTGTGGTTTTCCTGAGATAAAGGCCCCTTGCCATTTTGAGAAGTTTTGTGGTGTTTTTAAGGTTGGTTCATAGTGTTCTCCAAGTGATTTTTTATCACCAAGTACTTTTTTTTTACTAAACAAGCAAAAAAAATGAGAAAATAATACTCCAAGCATAAGCGGGGCCTTGATCATCTACAGCCAAGCAATGCCAACCACCAATAGCCGCCTAAAAAATCAATACTCCACAAAATTAAAACTACTTATCATTCCATATCCAAAGGCAAGCTCGATGAAGATATAGTGACCTAATGAAAAAAAACATCTGAACAATATTAACAATGGCAAGAACCTTAACCTGGCTAAGAATGTTCTCAGTCTTGATTTCAGGTGGATGGCCTAATGTCCCCCCTCTGGTTCCACCCCGAGGTAAACAACTAATAACCCAATTCAAAACAATAAAACCACCATCCAATTTCAGCTAACTAGCACCAATAGTTACCAATAGGCAAGTCAAAACGAAGAAAGATTCTCACCTTCCCATCATCACAAATAGCAAGAGAGTTGCGACTACTAGCAACAACAGAATGGACTTTATAAGGCTCAAGAGCTTTGACAACACAAACCCATTCTTTCTCCTCATTGTTGCCTATTCCCAATTGCCCATCTTCACCTGAGCCCCTGAGATTTTCCAATACAGAAAAAAAAAATCAGCAAAAAAGAAACAATAGTAAAATATAAAAAAATTAGAGTTAAAAAATAGAAAAAAATTAAAAATTTTTAAAGAAAAATTATTAATTTGAACAGTGGCAGGTGATAAAAAATTTAATAATAAATAAGGGGTATTTTAGTCATTTCACTTAAGATTTAACAGAAAAAATAAAAAAAAATGTATAAAATGACTAAATAGTTTTACGGAGTAAAAATTTAGGGACTAAATCATATATTTCACATAATATAGGGATCATTTTATTTTTCGGATTAAAATTTAGAGATTAAATTATAATTTATATATTTTTTTTTTTTTTAAGAAAACAGCCGACAATTATTTATAATTAAATTTTCACTTTTTTAGTGGCTATTATTTTTGCCACGTATAACTCGTGACATGGCTTGGATCACTGCACCCAAATTAATGTCACGATAAATCAAGTCAATACGGAACCAACGTGTAAATTTAAAAAAGAGGATCTATTTAATAATAGATGCATAAATTAAAAAAAAATAAAATATTATGATAATAAAATAAATTTATTTAAATAATATAAAATAATAAAAATATTAAATATATATTTTAATTAAAATTTATTTAAATTATATAAAATATAATTTAAATAAATATTAGAGAAATGCACTGAAATTAGGAATACGGAACACTTTTTTTTTTTTATTTGGAGCAACTTTATCAATTAAAAATGAGGCTGAGAGAGATTGTTGTATATTTTTACACAATAATTTTTTATGTGCTTTATTTTATTTATTTAAAATTTTTTATAAAATTATATTTTGATAATTTTTTATATAATGAATCTATTGATATATTTTTTATGCTAAACAAAAATCATTTGGATAGGAAAAAATAAATTAGAAATTTTATGTATTATATTTAATGGTTTAGATTTAACATATTTATAATGTATCTTTTTTTATCTAAATAATTTTTGTTTAGCATAAAAAATAAGTCAATAAATTAATTATATCAAAAATTATCAAATATAACTTTTTAAAAATTTTATAAAAATTTTTAAATAAATAAAATAAAATACATAAAAAATTATTATATAAAAATTTACAGCAGCCCCTCTAGCAGCCCCCCCTCTGTGTCACACGAGATCCTTAATTGGTCACTTTTTCCTGTATTTACGTACGGACACAATTAGCTTCATGTTATTAATAGATAGCCCATAATCAATAATATCCATACATTTTGTAATAAAATGAAAAAAAAAAATTTATAGAATATAAATTAATTAAAATAGAATAAAAAAATTATGTGATGAATTAAATATAAATTAAATGAATTAAAAAATATATATAATAAATTAAATAAAAAAAATACATATATAATTACTTAAATTTTAAATAGTCTTCAAAATTATATTTTAATAAAATATATATCACAATTATATTATATATATAATATTAGTAAATTACTAATTTATATTATGAATGAAATCATATAATTATGTATAATTTTTTTAAAAAATATTATATAATTAATTTATCGAAATTATTAATTTAGTCTATTAGTCAAAGTCAAAATTATAAAAAATTATTATATAATAAAATTTATTAATTTATCGAATATTAATTTACAAAAATTTTATTATATTGAAGGTATCACAAATTAAATTTAAACTTAATTAATTAATAAAATGAAAAACAAATTCACGTCTCACTAAATATTATTTCTTTTATCTCACAATAAATATTTTAATCGCACATACACGATTATTAATAATTTTTTTTATCTATTTTAATTTTTTAATTTATTTATTATTTTAATTCATTAATTACTTTAATCTCTCTTCATTTTCCTAATTCTCTCGATTTTATATCTCTTAATTAATTTTTAAAATTTTTCAATATATTTTTTTATGAGAATATTATTATCAAATTAAGAAAAAATATATTTTGGATGATAAAATGAGACAATTAAATTAGAATTTATTAAAAAAAAAAATTATGATGTTTAAAATGTGATGGAGTCATGAAGGGAATCTTTTTAATATTTCATTGACTAACTTTTTATTATAAATAGATAGCCTTTAATCAATAACAACCATACATTTTCTACCTTGAATACGAAAAGAAATATTTCCCATGGCACTACCTAATTCACATACCTCTGTAGAGTTCAAGGTCCACAGGCGTGAACCTGAACTGATCACTCCAGCTAAGCCTACCCCTCATGAGTTTAAATCATTATCGGACATTGATGATCAAGATAGTCTCCGATTTCATATTCCGGTCATACAAATTTATCGTAGTGACCCTTCCATCCAAGGGAAAGACCCTGTAAATGTTATTAGAGAAGCACTTGCTAAAACACTAGTTTTTTACTATCCTTTTGCTGGTAGGCTTAGGGAAGGCCCTAATCGTAAGCTTACTGTGGAGTGTACTGGTG
>CANXYC011932935.1:0-26622 GCA_948193065.1 Aleurites moluccanus | reverse complement strand
AATTTTTTTTTTTTTTTGTATATAAATCACTGGGTGGTGTATATATATATATATATATATATATATATATATATATATATATATATATATACCCTACATTAATAAATGACTTAATTTGGCCTTGGGCACATATATTACTATGTGTAGGAGCACTTGGATAAATTTGGAATCTTGTTTAGGGAGGATTATATATTTTTTTTTCTTTTTTTTAAATTAGTGTACATGTGTTGGTTTTTTGATTTCTTCCTTCAAACTAATCCTGTTTGTCTAAGGCTGAGATACAAATATAACATGAACCTATCTAGTGAGTACAGGGTTCAGGGTTTCCCTTAACCATTATCTGTTGGCATGAAATATTTGTATTGTGTCTCATGAAACTGATGTTGACATGCTTTGACATGATTAATTAACTATAAAAGTAAAGTACCGTTTACAACTCTTTATACATACGAATTTGCTATACTAATGTAATTTTGAAAAATTTATCAAGATTAGATTTTTTACTTTTAGAATATATAAAGCAAATTAAAGGGTCAACTAGACAATAAAAGATTAGTCAAAAATAATTATGTTGTTTGTGTTAGGCTGTGTCCGGTTAAGTGGTCATTGACGTTGTGAACCAAGTTTATTTTCTTAATAAAGGGGTCATATTCATGTTTAGATTTTGTGATTTTCCTCTATTATCAATTTATTATTACTTTGATTTACATCAGGAAAATTATGTTTACAATGTACCAGGTTGCATAAATAATTCGTGTAATGATGCTAACCTAAATATTTTATTAATAACATTTATATATGCCTTGCAACAAAAGAATTGTATATGAATTCCTTTCATAATAAACTTTTATTTTGAAAAGAAAAGGGAATTGCCATGATCATTTGAATAGATATGAACAATACAAATTTAATTGTTTTTCTATACCATACTAGCTATATATACGACTAAGATTTTAATAATGTCAACAAAGAGTAATGCTAAATTGATTTTGAATGAAAACAACAGCTCCTAAATGATATTAAAAAACTGGTTCCCAAAGTGAAAAATGCTAAGCCACAAGGTATCTAGTTTGGTCTACATCTATTTTTTTTTTTGGAGACTTAAATTCTCGAGTATATTGACCATAGTATGTGGTCTCCTTGTTGAGTATGTCCCAGTAGTTGAGAATAACATGTTCAGTGTTTCATCTAGTCTTCATCTTCATCTGATATATTTAAGCAGTAACATTACTTGCGTTTATACTTCAGTTTGCTTGAGTTTGGCCTCAGTTGTGATGGGATAAATAATTGACTATTTAGCCTTGAGTTACTTATTTAAAAGTGGATTTTATGTCTTTCAAGAAAATTATGTATCAACTTATGCTTTTCTCATACAATTCACAGATCAAAAACTCACAAGCCAAGTTCATGAAATTGTTGGGCGCATTAATGGTAGATTTGGAACATTGAGTGCTGTTCCAATACATCATTTGGTATGTATTGATTGCTCAACTCAGTTCTTGATTATGAATTACCCATTATTAATGGATTGTTAACTTCACAAAATGTATTCGAAGGGTGCAATATTTTCGTTATATTCCATGGAATATATGGTCCAACTTAATTGATATAATTGAGTTTCAGAGTCTGTAAGGTTTTTTTAAGGGAAGCCTAGAAGCTGCATCCATATGAAGAAAACATAAGGAAGAAGCATAAAGGGCATGAGAGGAGTGTGCAATCTTAGAGGCTCAAATAACATTTGGTGGGTGTAGTAAACATTCTTTAGGGAATTCCTAGGTGAGACTGTAATACCAATGATTGAATTGTCTAAAATTTTTGGGAAAATTCAGAATAGAGAATTTGATTTAAGTTTTACATATTTTTTTTCTTAATTTTTATTTTGTATTCTTTTATTGGCTGACTTATTTAAGATATAAAATTTGATAAATTATAAAGAAGAAAAGTCAATTATTAATTAAAATTACTTCTTATTGAACATATTATCAATATTTATGGATCATCTGTTTCATTGCTTTCCCAATCCCAATGTTAATGGGAGTGGCACTGCTTCTTGTTCTTGCATCAACAAATAAAGAGAGAGCTAATTTTGAGAGAGAGAGAGAGAGGGAGAGGGGGAGGGTGGGGGTGGGACAGATTGATTAAGGTAGCAAATTGAGTGAAACTCCTTTCCAAATGAAAAATATGAAGGGGTATTTTTATTGATGAGGAAGGTGGCTGTAATTGAATAAGGCAAGTTCTAAATGTTAATTTGTTCGTGGACAAGTAAGAATCAACACATGGTAGACAGTTAAGCCCATCATAAGTTTTAAAAGAGGTACGGATTCTCCTTAACAAGTTTCACTCTAAGCCCAACAAGTCAAAACTCTTTAAATCATTTTATTATAAAATTTCTGCCATTATTCTAGAATCAAGTAATTAATTTCATGTTTGAATAGTTCGTTTGAATAATTAAACCATGGATATATTAATAAATTCTGAATTAGCCTTTGAATGGTAAGAAAAGAATAAACTAAGTGTAAGGAACTGAACTTAATCATGTGCATGCTGCATGTTATATATAGTAATATTTGACATATTTTATTAAAACTAGAAAGGATAACAACAACTAGAAGTAATTCCGTTCATTAGATGCTGGAAAGCATAACACTGAAAATTGTTTAGATATTTTAGGCTTTGTGTATCAACAGAAACACATCTGATTAGTTTCCTGATCATCTGATATTTATATTATTATCACCAAGGAGACAATGGAAGTTACTTAAATTGTCTTTCTGTGCCTACAGGATCGATCTCTCGACTTTTATGCCTTATGTGCATTGTATGCTGTTACTGGTACTATTCTACATGCTCCAACTTTTATGTTCTCTATTTTTTTCTTTTTTTAAATTTATGCTTGCATATTAGTTGTTTATATTCATTTGTATATTATTCACAGCAACCTTTGTAGTTTTGGTATCTTTATTTTAACATCACTGGAGTCGTTTAATTGCTTACGTTCATTATGAAACTTAATTCTCCTTGTAAAATTTGATCTGTGTTGTGACTTAGAGCCTGTTCAGCATAGCTGTCCACTTTTTTTTAATTACATAAAAACCATAAACTTTTTCTTGTGGTATGTTTTCTTAATTTTAAAATACTATTTTTCTTTCTTCATGGTAGTTACCCTTTTTGTTTATCTGTTTTTGAGTTTGACCTTTTTGTTTATCTGTTTTTGAGTTTGGCAGTGTCTAAAGTGGAAGGAAGAGAAAGTTGAAAAAGAAAAATCCATTTTTATTGCTGTGTTATATGTTTTTCATTTTAAAAACAAACGTGTGACAACCTATCAAAAAAAAAAAAAGTGCCTTTAATAGTTGACATAAAACTAGAAACTGCAACGGTCCCAAATAGGCCCTTAATTCTTAAACCTTGCATATCTTATCATGTTTTCCTTTTTCAGCCATTTGATAAATTTGATTTGTTTCACCTTTCTCAGTATAACATTTTCCATGTAGCAATAAACTATAAGTGGAAGATTTTATTTCAGTGTTAAGAAGCTCTAGTAGGGTTGTTTAGAAATTGTATATTTTAGTAGGACTATTTAACAATTTTCTGTTTTTATTTCTGTGAAAGATTGTAGCATCCACATGTGTTTTTAGTTTTTAGTTGAATTAAAGTATTTTGGGTGTTAGAACTTGGGTCTACATCATCTGGTTTTGCTTGAACTTTGGTTACTGGAAAAGTGAGAATGTTGACAATTTTAATCAAATTTTAGATCCACTACCAATTGTTACCTGCACTAAGTATTCATATATAAATCTTTTGTTGATAATTGTGTGAATAAGTAAAGAAATCTTGTTATGTATTTAATGTATGCTTCATATTTCCCCGCTTTCTTTTTTCGTCTTGTGCAGATGTTGCACTTGTAACTTCTTTAAGGGATGGAATGAATCTTGTCAGTTATGAGTTTGTGGCATGCCAGGATTCAAAGAAAGGTGTTCTCATTCTTAGTGAGGTAATAACAATTTAGTTCAAGTGTGCAATTGTTGTTTTTATCCTCTTCTGATTCTGTGAATGAAAGAGATGATATTATAGCTTCTACCTATTAGTTTCCTTATGCTTTGCATATATGTGTATGAATGACATTCTGGCAATCTTTTAGATATCTAATTGGTTGCTTATGCCTATTTGATGAATCTCATCTTTTTGCCTAAATATTTTACATTTCACGGCTGTGATCTTATATTCTGATTGATATCAGTTCTCATGAGTATAAAAGCAACTTTCATAAGCTTTGTCAACACTTTGTTGTTTTAATAATTAGTAAATTTTTCTCTTCAGACTGTTTAATGGACAACAAACTTTATCTTTGACATGCAACTAACATATAATTAGGTAAATTCTGAGATATGGAAGAACTTTATTTCCTTTGAACTTTATGAACATATATGATTGAGGAACTACAAATTCCAATTTGTAACTTATACCCAAATATGTGAAACGGAAAATCAGGAGTTGAAAGGTATAGTTTTTAAATTGTGGAATATGATTTGACTGCTGAAGGAGTTTGATTTTACAGTCTGTTTTTTAGTGTTTAAAGAGTAAAACATAAATTAAATTGTCTGGTTTTGGATAGATTTGGAGTTACATTACTGATGGCCTAATAGAGTTCTGCAGATAATGTATTGTGGCTTATGTCTGCATGCTTCTTTATATCAGTTAAGGTTTATCTGATTATGGTTGGATAGAGATAAGTATTTGCTTCTTTTATATTTATAAACTGATCTTTACTAGTGGGGTTCGTTCAGCGGCTACATGCAAGGGTAATTTCAGGTGGATGGTCTTGGGTTTGATTACCAAGTCCTTTCATGGAGAACCAAAAAGAAAAGGACTTTCTCTTATAGTCTAAGTAAATTGTGTTCAAAGTTTTGGACTTAAGAGGGCAGTTTCATTTTTTATAGAAATTGATGCTTTCTTCCTCTTTTTTAACTTAGAGTGGAAACAAAGAATTCATATAGCCGACCCCGATAAATTTTGGGAGTAAATCTAAGTTGAGTTGAGTTCCTTTTTTTTTTTTTTTTATTTTTGTATCTATATTGTAGTTTGCAGGAGCAGCACAGTCTCTGGGTGCTGGAGCAATCCTTGTGAACCCTTGGAATATCACTGAAGTTGCTGATTCAATACGCCAAGCTTTGACTATGTCATGTGAACAAAGAGAGAAGAGACATCGGCATAACTTTGTACATGTGACAACCCACACTGCTCAAGAATGGGCTGAAACTTTTGTGAGGTAAAGTTGTGTTTTTACACTGATTTTGTGCATGATTAACCATTGCTTTATAGCGATATATTTCTTTTAATTTGTATCACAACCCTATTTCCACTTGCATCTTAAACAAAAGGGACCATAAGTACAGAATTTTAAGGCTTATAAATTATGTAGACTAAGATGCTTGCAATTATACATTATATCCTTAATTATGAGGCTGAAAAGAAGTCTCTGCTGGATATTTTTATTGGGCTTGTAATTTCATAGGAACATTAGATTGGAAACCTTTTAAATGCAGTTCTCTTTTGCAATGTAATGTGTTATAAAGATGAATCACCTCTATTGTCCTTTCACATATCTGATCTTTTTAGCTGTGGGGTTGGGTTTTGTAATACTAAGCTTTCAGTGGTTCATAAGGCTAGGTTCTGGCAACTAGTGAGAATTAAAGATGTTGGAGTTAATAAAATTTCGATCAGCTGTATTCATTTAAATATTATGGTTTTTTTTTGGTGGGGATACCTCAATTATAATTGTTTGTTTATTTGCCATTAGAAGGTTTGACATATCATGTGTGTGCATTCAAGTGTATGTGTGTGAATACAGCACACCAAGCATGCAAAGAATCTGCATTTCATGTACTTGTTCAGGAGAGGTGATGATCAAGATATAAATGTTCTTATGAGAAGGAATGCACTCATGTGTAATTTACATGATTTTTTGCATGGTTCATAACTTTTTGTATGATTTGTTTCTTTGACAAGCCAACAATTGTACTTAACACTATACAGAATCAACTATGCTAAATTTCAACTCCATCAAATATGAACCAGTGGATTTGTTGTAACTATTATGTCAATCTAATTCATAATTATACCAAATAAAATCTTGATTTTGATGAGCTGTGCAAATAAAATAAAACTATAACATGCATAAAGTATTGATTTAATGCCTGATTCATCAAATATCAAATCAATAAAAAAAAAGTTATGGTGCTATGTATAAATCATGTAACATACCGATGTCTAATTGAGTTCCCTCTTATCAAATGCTGTAGCATTGCAATTCTAATTGCTTGAGTGCTGTGGTGAATTATTAGCACTTTAGCTCATGCTTCTATTTGTTATTATTGTCCCAACATTCAATTTGTGTTTTGATTTTGTCACAGTGAACTGAATGATACAGTTATTGAGGCTCAGATGAGGACTAAGCAAGTTCCACCTACACTTCCAGAAGGAGATGCAATTAAACGTTATTCACAGTCTAACAATCGGTTGCTCATACTGGTATGTCCTTTTTTATTTCTAATTTATAATTAATTCTTCTGATCTAAGAATTGGCAATCTTATCAGCAGATAAATGGTTTCTTCTTGTTGCTGTCAAAATAGATGCATTGACTTTTCTGTGTGATAAAATTTACATCTATCTTCACTTTGGTTAAATACCAGAATCTCTGTTCAACTTCCTTCGATAGAAAGTTAAAATTATTTATTCAGTCTTTTTTTCTTTTCTTTAAAGATGATTTAAGTAAATAAAACATTTAAGTTTGAAGAAAACTTTTTTTGTTTAAGAGAGCTCAACTAGCCTCAAAAATAGCACAATCCATCCTTCTTCATGCTTTTCCTTTAAACCCGACACAAAAGGCTTTATATTGGTCTCCACTTTACCATACTAATGCTACATATAACATTGCATCATAGATTTGTGTTCCAAGTGATCACTTCAACAATATCTTGAGCAAAAATAACTTCATGCTCAATATTTCTAGCTGTTTCTCCAAATCAAAGCATGACCTTAAAGAACAATCAAATCGAGTTGACTACTTGTTCCAATTGTGTGTGCTTCTGATCTTTCTATTGGGCCAATAACTCAGAAAATCGGAGCGACGGTTTTTTCACTCCAGTTTATGGTCTAGAGGCAGAGAGAAATGGGTTCTGTTATGATTGTTGCCATCAGTTCAGCAACTGATTTTTCGGGGGCTTTTGTAAATGAATTCCTGATTTGTAAGTGTTTAAACTACAGGGATTCAATGCAGCATTGACTGAACCAGTGGATACTCCTGGGAGAAGAGGTGATCAAATTAAAGAAATGGAACTTAAGTTGCACCCAGAGTTGAAAAAACCACTGATAGCACTTTGCAGTGATCCAAAGACGACCATCGTTGTTCTAAGTGGGAGTGACAGAAATGTCTTAGATGAGGTATTTTTCCCTGGTTTCATCTATATATTTTTTTTCTAACCCTGTTGTGCAATACTAAGCTGAGATTTTCTATTCCTATAGAACTTTGGGGAGTTTGACATGTGGTTGGCAGCAGAACATGGAATGTTTTTACGTTTAACCAAGGGAGAATGGATGACAACAATGCCAGAGCACCTAAACATGGAATGGGTTGACAGTGTGAAGGTGCTTCAATTGAAATTCCAATAATCTTCTATTTTACATGCTTGCCTCTAAAGAGTCTAAACAGATAATATGACACTGTTGACTTGTTTTCAGCATGTTATTGAGTACTTCACAGAACGAACACCCAGATCACATTTTGAACTTCGTGAAACATCCCTTGTATGGAATTACAAGTATGCAGGTACTAACATTTTGGAGGGTGGACTAGTCTTTTGAAGAGTGTTTTCTTCTTTCCCGCCTCAATGTTTATTCCTATCTTATTATGGCTGTAGATGTTGAATTTGGAAGACTTCAAGCTAGGGATATGCTGCAGCATCTCTGGACAGGCCCCATTTCTAATGCATCTGTTGATGTTTTCCAAGGCAGTCGATCAGTTGAGGTCAGAGCAGTTGGTGTGACAAAGGTAAAATGCAAGTCTGATGCACAAACTTTTTTTTTTCCCTGAACTATTTTTGTTCTTATTATAGTATGTATGAGGTTTTTTTTTTTCTTCTATATTTGACTGCCTCATGTCTATTCAGGGTGCTGCTATTGATCGAATATTGGGAGAGATTGTTCACAGCAAATCCATGACAACACCAATTGATTATGTCTTGTGTATTGGGCATTTTCTGGGAAAGGTAATTTGAATAAGTTCTGTGACATAGCGCACTTTTTGTTCATTAATAATATCAGTTGCAACCATGGTGAGACTAAGTCAGGATATTAAAAGATGGACGACGCATCCCATATTGGCCATTACATTCACAGAATTTTGGTAATCTGATATGGGATTGGGCATAATGTGATTGTGAATTTGGAATCACAGTCATATTGCCTCACACTGGCTAACCTGGATACCACATACCAGTATGATTCAGTTTATTTTCTTCATTATTTGCTTCATTATCTGTAGAAGTTAATTCCTTATCCTTTAAATCAATCTGAATGCCATAAATCCCATCAAGATACCTAGTAACAAATTGCTGAATTTACTAGTTCACATTATGTGCTGGTCACCTTGACTAAGAGGAAGCTTTCATAATGAATAAGAATGACTTTTCTTCCATTAAAAGTAGGCTTCTTTGTATGTTTATCTTTATTGTTGTTAATTCTTCAATTTTGATAATTGATTACATGAATTATACCTAACCTTTCATTATTCATGCTTCTTAATAATGCAATAACCATATCTTTATTTGGCTTGGAATGAGATCTCTAACAGTTGGAGATGAGATTCATATGAGAAATCATGAGTAAATAGTCCTTGTATGAGTGTAATAAGGTAAATAAACAACCATTTGATCCGCTGTCAAAGTCTACATTGAATCCCTTACAAACTAATGTATGTAAACAAGTAGCACGACTTCCAGAAATGGTTTGGAATACCTCTATTCCTAATCTTTGCCTCTATTTTGTAACACCAAATGCCCAATAGATTATGATAGATTTGAAGATTTTAAGTTGGATGGGAGTGGTTTCACTCTGCAAGGGTAGATGTGCATAAAGTTTTGGTTGGTTTCCTGGTGAGCGAATAATGTGATTTTGGTAAGTGGTTACTAAATTAGATTCATTGTTGTAGATGTGTATAATTAATTATAAAATTAATGGCATGATTTCAGGATTAGTTCCATATTTATTGGGTGATTTAGAGAGTTTTGATTTAGAGTCTTCACGGTGAGGTTTGTTAAAGAGAGCATATCTCTCTTTAACTTTTGTTATTGGGACTAAATGTCAACCACGTACCCTATAGGATACATGTCACTTGCCCATTTGATCAAAGCCCAAATGATTCATTGGTTACACACCAAATGATACATAGACTTTACCTCACTAGGCAATAATCACTTATCCTTTATTACTATAAATAAATAGCCCTTTGCAAATTCATTCTGGACCTTTTCTGAACCTTAATTGGAATCTCTCTCATTCTCTCATTTTCTCCTTGTAGTTTGGTGCATCATAATTGCACAAGCTACAAATTCCCTTTGTTCTCTCTTTATAGCTTAGTGCATAAAACTACAGAAGCTGCATGCTTCCCTTGCTTCTATCTCCAAACAGCTTAATGCATCATAATTGCATGAGCTGCATGCTTCCCTTTCTTCTATCTCCAAACAGCTTGGTGCATCATAATTGCATGGGCTGAATAATTTCTAATATCATCGTCAACTGTCATAAGACCTTTAAGCTTACTAAGACTGCATGCTCCTCTTACGCCCTCTCTATTTCTTAGTTTGTGGTTGATGTGTAAAATTATCTCTATAATTACTTCAAGAACCACTCATCTCTAATTGGCAGTCAGCGATGCAAGTCTTGTTGGTGATTGGATTGAGCTACCTTCCTAATAGTTGGTTCTGAAAGTTGGAAGTTGACCAATACCAACTAATGTAGAACACTGAACTCCCACACCCAAATAATCTTTAATTTCAACTAAAAAAATAAAATAGAAAATTGCTCAACGGTCCTAGAAAAAATTAAAATTACTTGTATAAGTTTCTAATTAAATTACTTATTTTTTAAGTTTCCCTTTGCTAGAATGGCTAAAGGAAGAATAATAGTTATAAAGAGATCCTCTATAAGACAGGCTTATGTCATGATTAAGACTCGACCTACGACTATGGCAAGGAACATCAGCTGCACCCTATTGCAGGACAATTCAATGTGATACAGTCCAATAGTACAATAGGTATTTTCCTACTGATACCATTATTTGGTCCAAAGTGTCTATTGAATTTATATAGAAGGATATATATTGATCAATCTAGTTGGGTAAAAATATATTGACACTATTAAATTGATGGTGAACTAATTAGTCATAAGCATAAGCATATGAGCACATTTTAGCTTCATTTATCTGCATGATGAACCCGCTTAAGGATTCCAACAGCCATTAACCATTATGGCCAACTTCTTCAACTGTCTTAACAGTTTTTTGTGGACTCTTTATTCTCTTCAAATGAAAGCATAAATTCAAAGTGCCCTGGTGGTGTAGATGAATCTCTGTCCCTGTAGTGTAATAAATAACAAAAGTATGGTCTTTTAACCTACACACCCATATCAAATTAGGGAGCACGTTCTTGTTAGATCACCTTTTCGATGGGACTTATTTGGCATTGAATTTTCTGTAACTATTTGCAAAAGCCAAATATGTTCTTGATGTAATACACCTTTGACTTGGAACTACAAGATGGTAGGTTCAAGTTTTAGGAGCAGCCATTTCACGCAGCAAGGCGGAGTGGTAAGATGTCTTCAGATTCTACTTCATAGGGACCCCGCTTTGGTAGGGTAGAAATTAGATAGTGGCCTTCTTTTTATACTTGAAAAGAAGTAAAATTTCCATTTCTAAGTTGATTATCTTTTAGTTGTCGTCACATTGTAATGGATAAGGCTGTATCTGAATTGATAAGCTTATGCTTCAATCACTGAAATTTTCTGCTGTCATGCTTTTGATTAGATTTATCCTCCTCTTCTTCTTTTTTTTTTTTTTTTTTTTTTTCTTTCAGGATGAAGATGTGTACACCTTCTTTGAGCCAGAGTTACCTTCTGATGGCATAGGTATCACAAGAACCAAGCAAACTGAGGGATTAAAATCACCTGGTGAAAGGCGTCCTTCTTTGAAGCTTCCAGCTAAAAGCGGATCAAAATCATCTCAAGGTAAGACTCAACGACCTTCACCAAATCTTGAGAAGAGAACTAATAACCACAGTTATGGGAGTGGGCGGCGGCAGTCACCAGAAAAGATTTCATGGAATGTGCTTGATCTCAAAGGAGATAATTATTTCTCCTGTGCGGTTGGGCGAACTCGAACCAATGCTCGCTATTTACTACACTCATCAGATGATGTCGTCTCCTTTCTAAAGAAACTAGCCAATGCCTCTTTTCAAGACAAATAATGGTGTAGTTGCAATATGTATTTCCTTCAGCTTCCTGTGATGCATCTCATAATTCAGAAACTGAAAGTTCCAAAAACACGCTCTGGATTTCAAAGGCATACTAAGGCACAGAAAGATACAGCTTTTAGATATGAATGATGTAGCTTTGCTAATCAGTGTAAAGGCTGAGCCCACCTTAACAGGAACCTTGGTCTAACTGAAAGCATCAAATCTGAGGATTGTAAAAGAAAGAGAACAGGTTCAAACAACAGTATTCGTCCTTGAAGAAAAAATCGAAAGGGGTATTTTACTGCCAATTACATAAATTTATTAACATGAAAATTTTCAGTCTGCCAAAATGTTTCAACTCTTGTTGAATTTAACTCACCAGAAAACTTCAAAACCTATGAAATATTTTACATTTTTGTCTATGATTTATATGCTAGTATATACATTTCTATTTTGGAGATTATGACCTTGTTGAACTCCTAATGATTTTTGCCTAAGGACTAAGATGGTGTTTAGGTAGAAATATAATTTTGAAAATAGAGTTTTAAAAATATTATTTAAAAAAAAGTTATTATGTTTAATTTTTTTTTTTTATTATTTCAATTAATCACTTAAAAAATTGTTTAATGTTTTTTAAATTTTAAAATATTAATTTTATGTCTATTTTAAATATATCTAAATAAGTTTTAATGGTAATTAAAAACTAAGTTAGGATTTTCAACTAAGAGTAGAGAATTATTTTCATGCAAATTTTCACTAAATACTTTATTTTATTTTTAATAGAAAATAAACAAAATTATAATTACAAACCATGATGATTTTAAGCAATTATAGTAATTCATATATTTATATATCCTATTAAGACGAAAATATAAAAATTCAAATAATTATATATATGTGTATAAACACTTAATTTTTTTTAATAAAAAATATATTCAAAGAAATAATTGAAATACTTATTTTATTCATGCAATAATATTAAGGAAATTAAAATTAATTTTTTATTTTATTTTTTTCCCTTTTTTACATTTTAATCCTGTTATTTAAAAAAGGGGTCAAATTTTATTTTTTTTTGAGGAAAATTAAAATTTAAAATAGTATAATTTTTTAAAAATAGTAAAAAATTTCAAAGAATAAGTTCAAAGATAAAATTTATATATAAAAAAAATTGAATGTGAATTCTAGCTGTAATTGAAAAAGAAACTAAGAAAAATTAGGGTGCCGCTTTTATGTGTTCAAATTGCTGGTGGAGAAAAAAAAAATAAAAAATTCAAAGATGAAAACTGACTTATTTTTGCTGTCAAAACTCGGAAACAGCTAAAAAGATGGTTTAGAAACCAAGCCATTTGATTTGCTGTCATATTCACGAATTTTTATTTATTTTGTGAATTTAACTCAAATTAAAAATATAAATTAGAGATCCCTTAATCTTATATATATTATTAAATAAAAACGTGATGATGCAACTTGAGATTAAAATTTAAGTGGATTGAACTATTTTTAAATTCATAATTAAATAGATATTATTGAGTAGGTTAATAATTATATATTCATTAAATATAAAAAATAAAAATAAAAAATCATATTTAAGAATTAAATTTTATATCCAATTCCAGAATATACCAACATTCTCGAGAGAGATTTACGTTGCGATTTTGCATGTGATACGCGGAGTTGTTGATAGAATATTTGTAACGTACAATATGATATTTAAACAGTTTCTTTTTCAAAACAGCTGTTACTCCTAATTCTCACAAATTATAGGACCCCACACGTCGAGCACCAATTCTTTCCATTTTCCAAACCCATGGCTTGTGAGAATGAGTTTGTTAAAAATAAATTTTGAAATAATTTACTTATTTTAATTTAAAAAATTTGATTGAAATTATGTTTAAAAGTAAAATTTAGTTTTGACATTAACACTTAATTACTTATTTTCTCATTTTGTTATATTAAAAAATTAAAATTAATGAGTTTTGGATGAAACCAAATCTACTTAAAATGATTAGTTTATACCCCAAAAATGTATCTCTTTTCAATTTTTACGATTTAAAATATTTTTAAGTTTTTTTTATTTGTTAGGTATTATTCAATTCAATATTTCTTTTCTGTGCAAGTTTACTTATATTTTATTTTTAGATAATCACTCAACTTTATTAATGAAAACACGATTACAATACAATTAGAATACAAAGGGAAAAAATAAAATAAATTAAAAAAATTTAAAAAAATTTAAGATAAATTTAGATCTTAAAAATAGAATATAAATATATCAAAAACATCCTAAATTTTAAGAGACAACATGAAGCACATGTGATTGTATAGATTTAATTCTATAATCTGTCTTGAAGACAAAATTATATAAAAAATAATGGACCAAAACTCTATCTCTATTTAAGAGGACAATGCCATTATAACACTCTCAAACAATCATAGAAACATATCTACCATTTCAAAGCTGAATTATATAAACTTGATGAAAAATCAAAGTCTTAAAATACCACCATTCCTCACAAGTACTCTCAATTCGTTGGAAAATTTTAAAGTCGGGTGCTCAAAAGCCATCAAACTAACTAACTGCCAACCAAAGATGGAAAGAGTATATGTTAGGAAAAATCTCAGAATATTTTCATGGCAGCACTAACAAAGGTACCATAAAGAGACAAAATACCCTAACAAAAAGAAAAAACGAAAAAAAACAAAGCAAAAAGTAAAGACAAGGAGGTGTTACTGGACTAAGTCGGTAACACCTCTAGAGGAAGGCACAAAAAATTGTAGAGACAAGTCAGAGAAAAGAAAAGTCTAGAGGTTCCAACAATATCTTACATAATATTCTTATAATAAATTTATATTTAATAAATATATAATTTATTTTAACAAAAAAATATAATAAGATTTTATTTTTACATATTTCATAATATATTAAAAAACATAAATTATGCACCGAGTGAGACTCTATTTTCTTTAATATTGAAGGAAGAAAATATAAACATGAGTTTACTGTCCACATCATATTGTATTTATTATTAATCTATTCCTTAATATGCTATTGAGACCCTTTGTTTACTCTCCAGTTCATGAACTAGCCCACCTACCAATGTCACATTCACACCCACCCATGCACTCTCCACAACCACATGGTTTTTGCGAGTGATTGTTTACTCTCAGTTTGCATGCACTAGTCCATCCACCAATGCCATGCACTCTCCACAATCACATGGTTCAACTTACCATTTTGAAAGGAGTTTTATAGCTAATTAGTCATGCAAGGCCTTGTATAGTGCAAGTATTGCAATTGTCTTGAAGTTGTACTCTCTTGGAAGCTTTCCCACTTTCTGATTTGTTGATTGTTTTCTTTCTTTTCAAAAAAAAAATGTAAAAATAAATATTTCATTTTTTTTATTTTTCTTATATAAATTTATATATTTATTAGTATATTTAAAAAAATAAAATTATAATATAAACAACACTTTTTATGAAGTAAAAAAAATAAATAAATTATTGCTTATTAATGTTTTTAGGACGTTAACAATATTCTAATAATATTTATTCCTTTCACTATTTAAATAAGTAAAAATGTGAACAATGGCAACAAATACACAATTAATGCAACTTGCACAATGTATTTGATGTGAACTAACTAATAACAGGCTGTTTGGAATTGTGTGAGTAAATAAAGAGGGCAAAAAACAGAGGTGGGAAAAGAGCTTTTATGTCCCTTTTTTTTTTACATTATTATTTGAAATTTTAAATTGTTATTAACAAAAAACTGTATTTAAACTGTTAATAAATAAGTATTAAGTTATAAACATTTATCATAAAATAATTAAATGACACTTTAAAATTATATTTTTCAGTAACATCTAAAATGTTGTTCAGTTTCAATCTCAAAATTAACCCCCAAACAAGCTCAAGAATGGCTGGGTTCTGCAAAAATGTCTCTTCAAGAGAAAAATAAGTGTGTGAGTTTTGGTGCTATGGCCAGCAGAAATCACTGTTCTGCCCAAAAGATTGCTTAATAATTATAGAACAATAGATTATTTCTTTCAAGTATACAAGGGCATAACAGTAATTTTATTCCTTCCTTATTTTCTATAACTTGACAAACAAAGAAAAGAATTTTCAGCTCTTGCCAGCAGGAAGTAGCAAACTTGGAATTGAATAACAGGAAGAAAAGAACTCGTTCCTGTGATTTTAATTATAAACTCACAAGGCCCAACAAGACCAGTACAATTTATCTAAGCAATAAAAAAATTTAAACAATAGGAATACATTATCTAATTAAATTATAGGAATTAATACACCTGCAACTGCAAGTTTGCAGATGACCCACAAATATCAAGAAGAACCTAATCAAAGTTTGATGTGGGAAATGGGAAGGAACACTAGGCAGACTAAAATACAACTCAGGATAAAGAAATCAAAAGAAGCATACTAATAGAATCAACATAACTTTCTATATGGTAGAAACAATGAGATAAACTAACAGTAAATAACTAGTGAAATTCAAACACTAGCACTAATCTGCCCCAATTTTCCTGCAGAATATCGGTCCGTGAATGCTGCTGCTGCTTTAGTTTAAACTTTCTTGTTTGGTTCGAAGACATACTTAATCAGGGAGTCCTTGATGGACAGCAACTCAGGGAACTCCTTCTTCAACTTCGATGCATCCATCTCATTGTTGCTTCGGGCCGCAACTATGACCTTAGCTTGCTCTTCAAGTGTGAAGTTAACCCACTTAAAGTTGGAATCAATATAACTCTTGTACATCTCCAAAATTTCATTATGGCTCAAAACACCAGGGTTTGTGAAGTTCCATATACCCCTCAAGTTCCGCTTAGCCATCTCGATGGAAATAGGCAGAAGTTCGTCCAAGACAGTCATGCTGTTCGGAATGTTAACCACTTTGTTATATCGAGAAATCTTAGTAATGAAGTTGCGTGGATTGCTTAGGTCTGATGATATTGGCATTCTAACTCTGACGGTGCACACATTGTCATATTCTTTCAACAGCTCTTCAACCTGGTTGAAATTTAAAAGAAAATTATTCAACAGTCAATATAGCTAGCTTGACATGAAAATATTCGTATAGTTCAAGATTATGAAAAGGAAATTACCATAGCCTTTGTCTTTGAATAAAAAGAACCAGTGAAATTGGGTTTGTCTTCTTCAGTATACCCAATGCCAGAACCCTCTGGATGAGTAGCATCATACTCAAATATACAGCCGGTAGCATAATTCATCATCAGGAGGTTATGCTCTCTGCAAACATCTGCTAATGTTAAGGTTCCTGCCACATTGGTGCGAATCGTTTCTGTCTTGTAGGTTTCACACCAGTCGACATTTGGTCTACCAGTAACACCAGCAGCATTAAAAACATGGGTTGGCCTAACATTCTGAATATCTGCCAAAAGCGATGATCGATCTTCCAAGCGCCCCCGTCCATATTCGAAGGGAATTCCTTGTTTCTCACACAAACTCCCAAGTAGACCCCCAATCCATCCAGTCCTGCCATATATCAAGAACTTAAGAGGGGATTTTCGAGGTGAGACACTGCTGGTGGTCCTAGAAACAGGAATGACCATTCGGGTCTGGTTGGAATTATTTGTAACATAAGATGCTGATTTGTTCTCATCGGATCCATCAAAGTGTCTCCCACCAGGCATCATCAACATTCTGGGATGAGGAAGGAGGGCACCAGTTACATCACCCCACCAATCAGGATTTTGAATGTACCATTCCATAGTCTTCCTCAACCCCTCCTCCCAAACAGTGCGTTCTGACCATCCCAAGTTCTTCAGCTTTTGATCATCAAGAAAGTACCTCTGGTCATTGAATGGCCTGTTCTCTACGAACTTGATGCTTGTCTCAGGGTCCATTGAGAAAATCTTGCATATATCTTTAGCCACATCTATCACTCTTCTTTCTTTCTTTGTCCCAATATTGTAAACATGGCCCACCTCTCCCTTGTGAAGGATAACTTCAAAAGCCTCAGCAACATCCTCACAATATAAATAACTCCTCACATTAGAACCATCCCCATGGATTGGAAGAGGCTTCCCTTGCATAGCCAAGAGGATAAACTTTGGAATTAATTTTTCAGGAAACTGATTGGGACCATAAACGTTGTTTCCACGGGTTGTTATCACAGGTAATCCATACGACCTTCCATAAGCCATGACAAGCATTTCTGCGCCAGCTTTTGTGGCAGAATATGGGTTTGTAGGGAGGAGTTGAGAAGCCTCATGGTTTCCTACAACAGCATCCTCATCTGTCTCCCCGTATACTTCATCTGTGCTTACATGGATGAACCTCCTAATCTGGCCAGTGACTTTGCAGGCTTCTAAAAGAACATGGGTACCATAGATATTGTTCTTGGTAAACTCAAAGCTGTTGCCAAAGGAGTTGTCCACATGTGTCTGGGCAGCAAAGTGCATAATTGTGTCAATTGATTCAGTGATAAGAAGGAAGTTGACAAGGTCAGCACTGCCAATGTCACCCTTGACAAACTTAAAGTTGGGGGATGATTTCGAAGGAAGGAGGTTTTTCAGGTTTGAACAATAATCAAGCTTGTCAAGGACAACAATTTTATAATCAGGGTAGTTACGGATAAGCCGATTGCAAACATGGGATGCAATAAAGCCAGCAGCCCCAGTGATGAGGATGTTCTTTGGCTCATATGTAGCCATGCCAAAACAATTTCTACACACAAAGAAAAATACAAAAACTAAATCTCAGAAATACTTGCTTCCATATAATTTAAGAAAATTAAATATAGATAGCAGCACATACATATAAACAAGAAAGCGCAGTAAACCAGTAAAATGAGGTTCCACAAATTCCAGTCTTAATTGGTTAAAAATAAAATAAAATATAGATCTGACGACAGAAAGGGAGATTGGGCACCTTGATTAATAAAACAATTAAAAAAAGTTTAAGTTGGTTGTTGAAAAAACCAACAGAAAAGTATATTTATCTTATATCCGTTTGTTTCTTTACCATGTATATAATTCAGAAAATTCATGTAAATCCAAAATCTATTACATAACGTCAGCATTAGAGTTCATCATTCCTTACAAATTAAAACCTGTCTAAGCAAAAATCTTATTATTCAAAAGCTTATATTTTCAAACTTGTTTCCTCCTAAACAAAATCATTACAAAATTCAAATTAGCAATAGATAATAATTCCCAATTCTGCAAAACAATTACATCACGATCCATTATAAATTACTAGATCCAATACAAAATGCATTACAGATCCAGCACAAAAACTAACAAATGCATGAACTATCCCACATACGATTAATGGATTTGCAATAACATCGACAAGTAAAAATTCTTTTTTTTCCTGCATAATACAGAGATCCAGATTGAATTGAGCAATTAAATGTAAGAACAAGCAAAGCTAAATTGCATAACAAAACACAAAAATTCTTCACCTTTAGCAACAGATCTAAAATAAATGAAAAACCAGTTAGATCACCATAAAAAAAATTTAAAAAAGCCAAAGATTCAACACTATGAATCATGATTGAAGAAACAAAAAAAGGATAAGATTGACTTACAAATCCAATTCAGGTCAAGAGATAAAGCAAAACCCAGTTCAGAAAATGTAAAAACCCAGAGAAAAAAAGACAGAAACTAAGATAAGGAAATAGAGAAGAAGGCAAAATTGGGATATGGAAATGGAGGAGGAGGAAAAGTTGCAGTAAGAAAGAAGGTACGCAGCCAACATATATATACTCTACATAAGGTGCCGCTATCAATAATTTCAGATTGTTAAGGAGAGCCTTCAAATTCTCCTGAAAGACAATAATACCCTTTGAGTTTCAGTTATTTACTGGTATTTGTGTTATTTTGTGGTAGTTAGAGGGTAGTCCGTACTCACAAGTGGTAGGTTTCGGTTTAGGAACCTATTTAATTTTTTTATTATTTTTTTTATTATCATTATTTTGTCTTAAAGAGAACGAAGATGATGTTCTTGTTGTGCACTTTCAGGAAATTTTTTTTATAAGTTACGAGTGAAAATCAGTGTGATTGTAAGGTGACGGGTAGCCATTCTTTGAAAGGATTAATTATTAATTATATAAAATGAAAAAATAAAGTAAGAGTTTTGACTCGCAAGTAAAATGCAAAGGTAGGAATTTCAAATTTTCATAAACAGATTATTAGGTACGAAATTAAATTTATATAAATATAATTTATTTCAAGATAAATATAAATTTATTATTATGTAAGTAAAAATAATATATTTTTATTTTAATTAATGATTTCTCATTAAAAAAAAAAAAATCTGCAATACAATGAATGTGGAATTTTTTTATTTATGATATAACTTACTCAATATAAAGGAAAAACATTTATTGCTTATTTATTAATCAGAGTAACCTACCACATTAAGTTCAATTTCTCTTTTAAAATAGGAGAAGAGGTGATAATGTCCTCCCATCAAGAGGAATGGAATGATGAGATTGCATGACTTTTGGTGATTGATGGGAATGTATTACATCATTTTTAGCTAGACATAATAATTATGTACCTGTGTTGGTATTTTTGAAGTCTTGTATTAATGGTTATGGAGTTTTGTAATAAGATGACTGGAATTTCGTTCTTTAGATGTGACAAAAATTGCACGTTAGACGAACTTATAAAAAAATTTTAAAAATGACTTTGTTAATAAGTTAGACATGATCATTCGTTAGTGAGTCGAAATGCCTGCTAGATAGATGATTGTTAGATGAGATGCGAAGTGACCTATCTATGAGATCTTAGACTTAACTGTCGCTAATTGCTGGGGTTTGATTCTCTAGATATTGCGAGGCATACTATTTGAAGTATTTGGGCGAATTTTGAACTTAACTAAAATAACACATATTGATGGAGTCATTTTTAGTACTTATTACAGTCTTACATTTGATCTTTATCTTTATACAATTTTCTAAATTTCAATGTATTTGCTTAGAACACTATAAAATCAATAGTTTCATAAGCGTCAAGCAATTCTCAAAATGTACTAAATTTCCTTTTCTAATAATGATTGGAGCTCGAGAAACTTAAAATTCTTTTTTTATATATAAATTTTTTGTCACATCCCAATATCAGAAATGTGACGGTCCTAGAGCATGGTGTAATACCCTTTATCTATATTATCTGTGTTTTGTGTTTTGTTTAGTTTGATTCTGAACGAATTTATTTGTGTTATGGTAGATTCTGATTCTCTGCTCTGTTCTGCTTTGTTTTATGTTAATATTGTCTGATATAATATGTTATGTTGGTTATAGATGGCTCTTAAAGAGAGTTGTTATATGTTAAGTACCCGTTTGGCACAGCTTATGGAGAGAAAAAAGCAGCTTTTTTGGGTGAGAAGCTGATTTTAGCTCAGTTTCTAGTGTTTGGTAAATATCAAAATTAATAAAAGCAATTATCTAGATAGCTAAAATTCAGCTTTTTGGATAAGTTAGAAATTGAAACTTTTCAGGAAAGTTGAATTTTAGATTAAACGTGTAACTAATTTTAAAAAATTAATAGACAAAAATACCATTATGAGTTTATAAGCAGTTTTTAAATTGTATTTTACCAAACACAAACATATAGCTAATTACTTTTAGAAATATCACTTTTAGAAAAATAACTTTTCTCCATAAGAAAAAACTGTTTTCATAAGCTGTGCCAAACTGGGCCTAAGTTGTGTTTAGTAGAGTTTTGGTTAAGTTAGGTTGGAGAGAAATTTGAGAATGCCTCATAACCTGTTTTCACGAGCGTGAGTTAGTATTCATGGGCATATAAAAAGTTTCTGTCTGAATTTCAAATTTTCATCAAATTACTTTCATGGATGTGAAAGGTTGACCTTTACGGGCATGAGTCCTTCTTTCATAGACATGAAACATTGAGTTTTATATATATCAGCTCATTTATCACCCATCCGAAAATTAAACCATTTTCTCTTTCTTCTTTATTTCTCAACCATCAAAAACTAAATTCATTCCATCTGTATTTCTAAGGCATTAATACTTACATTAATGCTTCATTTTAGAAGGCAAATACTTTGAGAAAGCTATTAAATCATTCCAAGTCAAGATTACTTCAAAATCTCCATTTGTGGAGAAAGAAGTTTTTTATCTAGAACTCAATTTCTGTTATGATTTGAGTTTATAGATTGTTAGAATAGTTGTGTATGAGCTATGGGGAGTATGTTATATCCATTTATGGCTATAAATTTTAGTTGTTGGAAAAATTAATGCAAATGGTGAATAATAACGTGAATGGTGCTAATTCTTCTATTCTTCCATAATTTTTTTTGATAATGATTAAATTAAATTTAAGGACTATCTAAGAAAGTTTTAGAAAGTCTATAATTGCAAGAATTTAATATGGATAATGCTGGATAAGAAAAATTCTAAATTTGTTAATTGTTGAAATGTATTAGGCTTGGAGTGTTAAAGTGCTATTGAGTTGATTTGGAGCATGATATAGTTTGTTTAAGCTTTGGTTTGGATTGTTGCTTTGTTAAGGTGAGTTATGCATATGCGATTTGTATGTATTTGTATATGTATATATGATTCTTTTGCAAAAATTCATTCTAAGTATACTTATGCATTTGTTAAGTTAGTATTTTTTTAAAACCAACGATATTTGTTATATATATATATATATATATATATATATATATATATATATATATATATATATATATCTTGATATCATTATTATGTTTTAGAGTTGGTATTGTTACCCATTTTTTTGGAACCAACTCATTATTATAGTATAAACCAATTATTATGAAATGTTCATTGATTGATAAGAACCTTTGTTACAAATAATTGTATTCTGTATCGATTAACTGTTATTGTCAGAATGCCTTTCCTATAAGGGATAAATCATGAGACTGTGTACACCAATGACTCAATTAATAGTCAAAGTATCAGGATTCTTCCTAGAGAGGATAAGGTTTCTTTAGGCGCGTATTAGTGTAAGCAAATATTGTATGGAGATCATAATATTCATGTTCTGTTTATGGATGTCATTATGTCATTAGACTCCTGTTCTGTTTATTTATTTATTTTTGTTCTGACATCTACATTACTTACCCTATATATATATATATGGTTAATTACTATTTTTCTCCTGTAAAATGACTTAATACACTAAGTCTCTCCTAATGAATATCTCATTATACTAGTATCCCCCTTCCGTCCAATTTTGCCGTTAATCAACCCTAAAATAGTAAACAAAAGCAGTAAAAAAATGCAAATATTTTTGCCCTTTATTTTAAATTAATAACATTATATTTTTATTTTAAAAAATATTTTTTAGGGTTAAAAAAAATTATTTTTATATTTTTTTGACAAATTTAAAAATAAAAAATAAACAAAAATATTTTAAATTTTTTATTTTAAAAAAAATTAAGAAGAAATTAAATTATTTCTTCTTAAATTTTTTAATAAAAATAAAAAATTCATTTTCATATATTTGACAAATTTGAAAATAAAAAATAACAATATTTTTTAAAAAATATTTTTTATTTTTTATTTTCAAATTTTTATTTTTTAAAAAATAAAATAAAAAATATTTTTATTTATTTTATTTTCAAAGTTGTCAAAAATATAAAAATACATTTTTTAACCCTAAAATTTTTTTTAAAGAAAAAATAATAAGTAATTAATTAAAAAGAAAGGGCAAGGACATTTCTGTCTTTTTACTGTCCTTGTTGACTATTTTAGGGCTAACTAACAGCAAAATTGGATAGAAAGGTCTAATAGTGTATTGTAATATTTATCAGGGGGAGTTAGTGTATTGGATCATTTTACATGGAGAAAATCATAATTAACACATATATATATATATATATATATATATATATATATATATATATATATATATATCTGTGATATGTCATTTCTTGTAGGCACTTCTGACCTTTGATTTCTGACCTCTATATTTCAATATCTGATTCTGATATGTTTATGATATTTGATTATATATTATGATATCTGTAACATGAACTCTATTTGTTATATATATGAATAAAGACAACACTCCAAACATCTGATATGATTCTAAATCTCATTTATGGCATATACATAATTCATTGAGTTGAAGGCTCACCCTGATTTTGTTGTGGATTTCAGGTGCTAGAGTGGTCGATCTAGAGACCGAAGATAAAGCTTCTTGACTTCTCTTCAAGAAGCTATTTGAAAGTATAGATTCTGTTCATTTTGGATATATTTTGTTATTATTTTGAGATGTAATCCTCTTAGAGCTCCAAAATATTTGAAGAGTTGTAATATTCTTTTGGCCTATCATTTGTTCATTTTAGATAAAGGATCTCATTTGCCTTTGATCTATGGTGAACAAGTTGATTACATTTTGATGGTTATATCATAAGATGATATTACAGACTGATGATGTTTATGATTTTGATTTGTGGATGGCTATAGATATTGTTTTGTTATTGCCACATATTAGGTTGGTGTATTCTATGGATTTTTGGTGGCTTTAAGCCTACTCATATCCTAGGACCATTGCATCTCTAGTTTTGGGATGTGACATATGGGTAGGCTTAAGGCCACCAAAAATCCATAAAATTCCTAAACAAAACCTATGGTAAATATATAACAACGTCTATAACCATACACAAATCCAGAATCAGACTCATCATTTTCATCTTAACATATGATATCAATAACCGAAATATAGCCAACTTGTTCACAATGGATCAAAGGTAACTTGATAGCATCTATCTAATATGAACAATTGGTAACTCAAAAGAATATCACCATAAGCATATCATTACCGACCATTCAAAATACTATGGAGCTCTAAGAGTATTATAATGTTTTAAGATAATAATTACAACTCAAAATATCAGAGTTTATGCTTGGACAAGTTTCTTGGAGGAAGACAAATCAAGAAGCTCGGTCCTCGACCTCTAGGCCACCCAACCTAACACCTTAAAATCACAACAGAAAGAGAATGAGTTTTTAACTCAATAAATTATGAACATGTCATACCTAAGGTTCAGAAATCAGAATTGGAGTTTGGAATCAATATCTATATGTAGATATTAAAAAAAAATATTCAATATGGTCTATATATAATTAATAAGAATATATCAAAGTTCAGTTTATAGAAGAATCAGAAATCATAATTTAAAATATTCCTACAATGAATGACGTAGCATATCATATACAAAGTAAGTAAATGACAAAACAAGAGTCTTATGATATCCATACAGAACAGGAGTACTACAATCTCCATACAAAATATATGTGCTCACGCAAACACATGCTTAGAGAATCTTTGTCCTCTCTAGAAAGGACCCTGACAAATTAGACTCTATCAATTGAGTTACTGATTTATACAGTCCTGTAATTTATCCCTCATAGATAAGGTGTTCTGACATTTATACAGACTTTAATTCATAATAAAGGTTATGATAATAATAAGTAGACCTCAATTGGTTATATATTTAGATAAGCTCTTTCAATGAATCAAGCTTATCCCACAATACATGTTCATAACTTACCTCCAAAGGAGAAAACAATCCAACCAAAGCTCAAAAACTCCTAGTCTAACTCCAATCAATCCAAAGCTCAAGTTACCTTCAAACCTAAACACAATTTCAACAAAACACAAATAAGGATTTTCCTTACCCAATATCATCCATATCAATTTCTTATAATTATAGATTCACTAAAGTTTAATTAGATAGTTCTTAGTCTTAATTTAACCATTACTAAAGAAAATTGAAAAACTTTAGAAAAATAGTTATTATTCACCATTTTGCCCTAACTTTCCATCCAACCATTATCATTTGCTATAATTACATATACTTACTTCTCATAATCCATAATCAACTTATCTAACAACTTATAACCTCAATTCATAACAAAAGATAAGTTCTAGAGAAATTAACTTATTCCACTTATAAGAGTCATTCTTGAAGAAATTAATTATTTATGGAAGATTTAATAATAACTTGAAGTGTTTCCTCTCCAAAATAAAACATTAATTATGATATTAATGCCTTAGAAGAATAAGTAGAGCATTTAGGGTTTTATGGTGAAGAAATGAAGAAGAAAGAAAGAGAAAACATAAATTTTAGGGCAAAAAATCAGAGGCAGCCTATTTATAGATTTTATGTTATTGTTCATGTTGAAAAATTCACTTCGACAACATAGGTTAAACTAGCTCTATTTTGGGCTATAGATATCTAATCACTCCAATTATTTTTTTTTTCTTAAACTAGACATATAAAGCTAAAACATATTTAAAATTTAGCTCAAAATATATATTACAAAATTTATGATGAACTTTCAAAATTGAATCTGTCTCTCTGTAAGTGTCATTTGGACAGATTTTATTTCTATAACTATATCTCCAAACTTATATATCCAATTAGAAACCTAATTTACAAGAATCTATATAACATATAAAAAATATTTTTCATGTTTTATATTTTGTCTAATTTAGCCTCTAAGATCTTTGTCACACCTCAACTCCAGTGGTGCGACGGTTCTAGGACAATGGTAGGCTTAAGGCCACCATAAACTCGTAGAACTCACATATCCTAGATCTCATACACATTTATATCAAATATAGATATCATTCAATATTCATTTAATACCACCTCTGTCACACCCCAACTCCAGTGGTGCGATGGTCCTAGGGCAAGGGTAGGCTTAAGGCTACCATAAACCCGTAGAACTCCCATATCCTGGATCTTATTTATATTACACATTCATATCAAATATAGATATCATTCAATATTCATTTCTATAACCCATATAAGCATAATTCATTTTTGTAGATATATCATTTCATAATTTCCTCTTGTTCCTTACTGATCAAAAGATGTATCCCATATCACTAAGGAACAAGGGTAATCCAAAAAGGTAACAATTATACATCAAAATATTATCATCCCTAATAACCAACTACGGAGCTCTAGAGTATACTCCCAATACATACTGTACCATAATACCATACAATGAATATACATAAATATATTTCAAAATAATTACAATGGAGGCTTCTTGGAAGAATAAGTCAAGAAGCTTGACCTTCTCTACTAGCTCCCTCACGAGCTACACTATCACCTGAAATCCACAGAAGA
>CANXYC011932810.1:0-10974 GCA_948193065.1 Aleurites moluccanus | reverse complement strand
TCATTTGAGGATACTAGTATATTTTGATGTATGATTGTTACCTTTTGGGTACTTTTGTTCCTTAGTGATGTGAGATGCATCTTTTGATCATTAAGGAACAAGAGAAAGTTATGATATGATAATAGTAAAGATTTGATGGATGCTCAACTGAATTTATAGTAATGATTAATGTATGATAATATATGATGTTGTAAATGATATAATTGTATATGAGATTCATGATATGTGAGTTCTATGGGTTTATGATGGCCTTAAGCCTACTCTTGCCCTAGGACTGTCGCACCACTGGAGTTAGGGTGTGACATGAGGAAAGAGTTGTTAAGTAAATCTGTGACTGACCTGGAATTAGATTTTCTGAAAAATGTTAAAGTATTTTTATTGTACATAATGATAGAGACATAATTAGAAGAAGTTTTCAACATAAAAAGTGTTTATTTATATCTTATCTATAATTATGTAAAAGGGTTTTTCAATTAGATTTGTGGTTTATGAGATATTAGATCATGAGTTTAATATGCCCAGATGGACTGTTTAACAAAACATAGATTACAGAATTCTATTAATATAAGGACCTTAAATTTTGAATTAGAGAAAGTATTAAACATAAAAAATATTAATTTATATGTTATATAAATTAATGTAAATTTTTTTTGTAATTAGATGAGCATGGTATTAATTATAGGTATGCAAACAGGGTCTATTTGGATAAAGATTTCAAGGTAGTAGTTTAAATTTGGAAATTCACTAATAATTATTCAGTGATCCAAAAATTCTAAAATTTGGATATGTTATAATTTTATGTGTCTAATTTCAATTGGAAAAGGAATTACAGTAATTGGTTAAGTATTGATTGAGTTATTAGCAAAAGAACATAATCTACCAAGTCAAAGTTACAGGGCATAATGCAGGATAGCAGGGCTGGTTATAAGTCTAAGTTTAAATTGACATCATAAATTGTATAGTAGTGGTATTAATGTGAATTTTGGATATGTTAAATCTTAATATGTCTAGTTTAATTATAAATAAGAATTGAAGCAATAGGACAAGTATAGAGAGAGATATGAGTAATGAAACACAGGCTGCCAGTAAAGGTTCTTTATAGGCAAAACCTAAAACTTGAAAATTTGAGGAATTTTCTTTAATATAAGTATTAATAATGTAATTTTATGTTAAATAGTATCTAAATGGAAATTAATTGATTATGTAGAGTCGAGAATGAATAAAAGATGTGATGGGTACCATAAGAGATAAAGCAAAGAATCAAGGATAAAGAAAAGAGGAAAATGTTTAAGTCATAAGCTAAGGTGAGTAATGTATTCATCATATTCATGCCTTGATTTTGTTGACCCAAAGAATATGTTTCCTTCTTGATTAAAATGTCAATTTTCTATTGTTGATCATTCTCAAAGATTGAAATCATCCATATTCATTGATTGTTATTTATATTGAAATGCCTATTGTTCTTGATTGATCATGTATCCAAATATTTCCAAAAGTATGCACACCAAATGTTTAGCCACATTCCATAATGTTTATTGTTAATTGCTACCTTTGTATCAAGTAAAGAAACTGATACATGATTAATGAAATGTATTGACATTGATTGACAAGTAAGCCCATGTGTATCGATCGAAATCTATTGTACCGTAATGTTCCTAATGAATATTTGACATTATTATTGATTTCCATTGGCCTATTTTATATGTGGATTTTACAGAGCTGCCTTTCCGATGGGATAGTGGGTACATACTATCAGCAATGTGCACATTTACTATACGTGATACCCTAGCTAGGAAGGGTTAATTGTCCTAGCCATAAGACCCGATCAATCTTATGTATATTGATACATGTGATATGAGTTTCTTGGCCCTTTATCTGTCTTTTCTACATGATACGAGTATTGTTTACCTATTCATGGATTCCAAGTTTATATCTTATTGCTTACCCATAGCCAATCATTCATCGATTATTGCTTATCATCGATTTGATTGTTACATGTTCCAAACTTCCAAAGACATTTGGTGTGCAAATTAATTAACCTTAACATGTAAACATGGATATATTGATATCTATTTATCCATTCATTGTAATTATTAATACTTGACTACCATTGTTGTCCTTTGTTATCATATGCTTATATCGTCTGTTTAATGATATATACATGCTCACTGAGTATTTTATACTCACCAAATAGTGGTTTATAATTTTTACAGGGATGAGATAGAGGAAGTTGATTCCAAGTCAATTTCTTTTCCGACTTGGGATGTCAAGTACATCGAGATAGAATTTTATTCTCTAAAGGTTATAAGTGTCAACTCTTAGAGCTCCATGGTACTGTGTATAATTAGATGATTGAGTACTTTAGTGATATATGAACAGTGAAGTAATTGACATTTAAGTGATGTTAAAATGTAATGTGATTTGCTATCAGAGTTTAGTAATGAATGACTATAATGTGTAATGCTTAATGATAATGATAGTGAAGTGATAATGACAATGATACGGAAAAAGATAAAATAAAATTCATATATTTTGAAAAAGATTTAGAAGTGCCATGTATGACTGTTGAACTGTAAAGTTGAGGGTATAAGGATGACAAATTATTGGGAGTGTAAAAATAATTTTAGTGCAGGCTGTGAAATTTTTGAGAGACCCGATTTTGGGTCAGGATTAAGATTAAAATTACAAAGGAAACTCTTGCAAAATTTCTGTAAAATTTATAAGTAATAAATAGGATTTAACCATTGATGAATGAGTTAATATTGATTGAATGATTGATAAATGGATTGTTCATCGGTTCTATGGGTTTCTGGTGACCTTAGATCTACCCGTACCCCATTTTGTGGTAGTAACTAGGAAGAAACTTCAAAGGGTAAAGGAAGAGGAAGTTGAGCTTTGGTTGAGGTACTTTTCAATTCATAGCTTTTAATTTAATTTCATGATATAAATAAGTAGAACAACTATTAAATTAGATGAATTGAAATTTAATTGTGAAAATATAGGACTTTTAGGAATTAGAGTTTCATATATATATATATATATATATATAAATCCTAGGATTCAAGGTAAGGACAAAAGGTTATGGCTCAATTTTCATGGTCTTAGAGATAGATTTTGTAAGAGTGTAAAACATAAAAGTTGTAGATATATGTCCTAATATAATCCTATAAAATAGTTTTCAAAATTTAAATTGTGAAATGAGATATTGATCCTTAAGGAAGTCTGGTTCAAACTGCAACTCTTGCTGAAAATCCAGAATTGATGATTTAATTTGAGGAACTTAAAGACTGAATTAGATAAAGTGTAAAACATGAGAAATATTTATTTATGTGTGAAATAAATTCATGTAAATCATTTTTTTAATTGGTTATTTATGGTTGAGTTATGGTCATAATAGTAGAGTCTTCCCGAATAATTATTTACAGAGTTGCATAATTGAATTTAGAAATTCACCATAAATTGTGTAGTACTTAGATTAATATGAAATTTGGACATGTTTCAGTATAAGATGTATAGTGTAAGTAGGAAAAAGAATTGAAGTGATTAGACAAGTGTAACTAGAGATATGGGTAAATGAATCAAGACTGCCAATAGTGAATACTAAAAGAAATTCTTAGAAGTAAACCCTAGAATTTGGGGATTATAGGGAATTATTTCAATTAGGGTTTAGTTAATGAAATTTCAAATTATTTAGAATCTAAACTGAATTTAGTTGAATGTGTAGCATTAAAGAAACTAGGATGATTGAGTTGGAGTCTATACATGCTAGTTCATGGATTAAGGAGTTAAAGATATGAATTGTGAAATCTAAAAGCTAAGGTGAGTAACAAATATATTATTATACTTGTAAATAAAATTTGAATGATTGATTGGATTACGTATATTCCTTTGCATTGTTGGCCGAATGCTTCATAAAGAAATCCTAATGTTCACTTTTTTTATTTGATGCCCGATTAAGTATTCTATTGATATATCCAAACTACTGTAATGTGTTAATTGCTTATACCCTTCATTGAACTTATTGAAATATACCTTGAACCTTTTATTGATTATCAATGTTATTCCTAAATTGAAACCAAATTAAAATTGCTAATGACAGGCCTACTCACCTGATGGAGTAGGATAACAATTTCATCAAATATTGTGCACAATGAGATTTCTTATAGTGGACCCTAGCTAGGAGGGGGTTAAGGTTCTAGCCATACAGTATGATCAATTGTATGAATGTTAATGTGAAGCATGCTACCATACTGTAGCATATGCTTATATATTCAATGGATTTTGTGAATATGTCATTACAATGAAACTGTAAATTATTTATTGATACCTAACCGATTGATTGAACACCATACCTCTTTAATTTATTGATTATCTTACCTAAACTTCTCATTGACTATTAATTGAATAAATTATTATTGCATACCAAATTAATTACATTTTTAATGGCTATGACATATTTACTTTTATTTCATTACCTTATTGATATTTAATATGTCTTTTGTATATGTAACCTTCACTTTCCTTCTGAGCTAGCCTTGAAACACCTAACCTCACAAGTATAGTAGTATATTAATTTCTCACTGAATATATTACTCACTTAATGTGGTTTTATGCTTTTTAGTTAGCAAAGTGATTAGAAGGGTTCTAAGGCTTTCTCCTTCCTCCATTTAGAACCATTGAAGCAAATGTAATTTTTAGTTTGAAATTTTATTAGCTACTCTAAAAGCAATTCAGATCTTCTATCGTATTTGGTGTCCCATTTCTTATCTCATATAACTCTATGTGTGCCACATCAACTTTTTTTTCAAAGTATTTTGGCAGTCAACAATTTTTCATTAATGATGTGACGCACATAGAGATACATGGGACAAAATATGAGATACCAAATGAGACAAAGGATCTGGATTACTTTAGAAGTTTCATGGTAAAGGGTTTAGATTTTATATATATGAAAATAATTGAATGACTTTATTGGATTGATAGTACAAGTGTCTTAGTTTAATGACCTAAATGATTAATAATGTGATAAAGGAGTAATGACTAAAAATTAAAAAAAAAAAAAGGATAATAAATGACTAATGATATAAGTGATAAATGACTATAGAATTCATTAATAGAAATTAATATGAAGAAATTGAATATTAATTGATTTAATTGTAATTGATTATGATAATGTGAACATTGAGGTGAATGATTGAAAATGGAGAATGATGTGAAGATTGTAAATTGATTATTGAAGTTGAGGTTATGAGGGAGAAATTATAAAAGTGTTATTTTTTGTTTGCTAATTACTATTCATATAGAAATGTATTGAAAATTTAAGGGAAACTCTGGTTAAAATTTCATGGATTTAATTATTTTTAATTGAAATTAACTGTAATGGGTTGTCTAGGTGGCTAGTGACATTAAGTTTATCCGTGTCATAAAACCGTCATGTCTCCTGAAGTGTAATACTCTAGAAAAGCTTACCATCATTTTATGATTAAAATTCTCAGTATGTGGTTTAAAATTATCGAAATGACTAAAGATAATTTTAGAAACTCAGTTATAGCAAAAATGGAAAACTTTTTCGAAAAATGTCGATGCCGATATCGCTGTCGCAAAAAATAGCAGTATGGTCGACAGATGAATTTCTGATTCTGACTAAAAGGTAAATGATTATATGTATGCATGTGTAAATACAGTAAAAAGAAAGTGTCACGGCCCGATTTCGCGGGCCGTGACGTTCCTAGGGTGCGGGAGATGCCGAGGCGACCGGCACCCGTAGAACCCAGTATCACATGCAATCTATAACTCACAATATTGTAGCGGAAACATAACTATATCCATCATTGCAGCAGAAACCCATCATCAATCACATAACAGTCTATATATGTCCAATCACTCACATAACACTATTCATTTTGTAAATACCATATTCATAACATTAATAATCTCCAATATTTACATACATACATGTTCATACACTAACTATACCGTACAAAATCCATGGAGTAGCTAGGATATGAACATACAAAATAATACAGTGTTCATAATATTACACTGACACTAGATCTGCAGAATCTACAGAGAGTCAAATGTGGTGGAAATTTGCCTCCTAATCTGCACCTGAGAGGGCAAACAGTGAGAGGGTGAGTATATATGATACTCAGTGAATCTAATATGCATCGACAATAAATATAAGGTTAACAAAAGATCCAATGATATTAAAAACTTGATATAAACAATTTACAGAATCAGTGACAGAAAATGACAGAATAGGCTAATAAAGATATCACAGGCTCAGTAAAATATGGAAAAATAGATAAAGGAATGGATTGTATGAAATCATACAATCTCCAGTAGCATCAATATGGACTATATGTGAACATACAGTCTCCAGTATATCCATATCAGTAAACATAAGACTGATCAGGTCTTATGGCCAGGACCATAACCCTTCCTAGCTAGGGTACCAATAATACAATGTGCACAAGGCCGACCGTATTTTTCCACTACCCTGTCGGATCGGTAGCTCTGTCATGCCACATTAAGATCAATATAAGAAAGAAACTTATTAATGGACACCATTATGCAACAATGGTATCCTCCATCTCATCAAGCTCAATATCAATCAATAGAATAAATGGCAAGACAAGTAGCTCTGTCAAGTCATCTCGGAATCAATAGAAGCGATAAACACATCAATAGATGTCATTTCAAACTATTGGCATCGACAAATATCAATAACTCATTATAATCAATTTAATGAGCATAATGTTAATAAGACATCAGTAATAATCGATTAAACGATGACCAAAGGTCTAACGATAAAAAATGGGAACAAACATAATTTCCTCATTTGTGGCCATAAAGTTGATGCAATTGGCATGCCATTGTCGCTGGCGACGGTGGCATTCAAATGGTTGACCTACGGATTTTTCAGTATGGTTTCGGTGCAATATTGACATTGTTCCAATTATCAATAAACATACATATGGAAAGCAATTTATAGGCAACAACCACAACTCAATAATCTTCAACAAAGGCATCAAATAGGCATGGAAAACAAATCCAAAAGCCAAGCACAAAATCAAGCAAATCATGCCTATTAGGTTCGGCCAAAATGGCCTTTTCACATATGGAATCCAATTGACGTTTTAACAATTTAAGCATGTTATTTGATGCATAGTAGACTCACATAGCACTCCAAATTACCTAGCAAACTTGATTTGCTACCCAATTCCTCAATTCCTTGATATAGGCCAAAATCGACGATTTTCTCCAATCGAATTTTCTACAACAATATGAACATCAATTAAACACCAATAAATACCCAATTAACTTATTATAAAGCCAATTTACACATCCTAATTCATATACATAAATTTCAATCTTACAACTTCACTTTAGGGTTTGAAAATTGAAAAAATTTGTTTATTGCATTAATTGATGCAATTAAACCATTTACCCAATCCTAACAACACCTAAACAACCTAATTAAACTATAAAATCCAACAAATAAACAATTTAAATAAAATACCTCAAAGTGACCGAAAATTCCTCCTTGGTGTTCTTGAATTTTTCTTGATTTTCTATGGCTTAATTTGATAGAATAATGTTTGCATGGTATAAAAATCAAATTTCTATCACTTTATCTTCACAAATCAAAGAAAAAAATCAAATGGGAGAAGAAATGGAGCTCACGGCCAAAGAAGAATGAAATGCAGAAAATTTTGGCTAAGTCTTGCTTATATAGTAAGATAAAAATGGCAAATTACCCTTTTGGTCCTTCAACTTTTTAAATTTTGCTTTTGGTCCTTTTTCACTCAGTAATTCATTCTGATGATTCCTTCGGGAATTGGAGTTCAAGGTGAATGTTCAAACATCTTATTTTTATTAATAATAATTAATAAAAATAGTTTTAGAGCCGTTGTGAAACTCAGACTGTCGAAATTCACTATTTACCCAAAAGTTTACTTTATTTACGGTTTTGCCATCATTTACTTTATCAGTGTTCTTAAACATTTTTTTCATCTTTATTTTTATTGTATTCACACATGAATATACATAATCATTTACCCTCAATCCAAATTTAGAAATTCATCCGTCGACTGTACTGCTATTTTTACGGTAGCAATATCGGTACTGACGATTTTCGAAAAATTTTCTTGTTTTTACTCTAACTGAGTTTTTAAAATTATCCTTAGCCATTTTGATACTTTTAATCCATGTACTGAGAACTAGTTCATGCATGTATGTTAGAACTTTCTAGGGTATTACAGAAAGAGGTGAAACATGTTTAAAAACACTGAAAAAGTAAGCAATAACAAAATCGTAAATAAAGAAAACTTTAGGGGTATAGTAGAATTTCGACAGTCTGAGTTTCAGAATGGCTCTGAAACTATTTTTATTAATAAGTATAAATAAAAATAAGATGTTTGAATTTTCACTTTGAAATCAAAATCCTGACGGAATTATCAAAATAAATTACCGAAGAAAAATATGGCAAAAGCATAATTTAAGGAAAGTTTAAAGACCAAAGTGAAATTTGCCAAATATGACTTACTATATAAGCCACACTTGTCAAATTTTTGGTCATTTTTATTCTTCCTTGTCCGTAGCTTTCTCCCATCCATTTCCTTTGATTTTTCTTCCATTTTGCTAAGAAAAATCCATGGAAACTTAAAACAAATTACATATTCTTCATCCTCCATTCATTTGCTACCATAGAAAACAAGAAAATTTCAAGAACAAAGCACTAAGGGATTTCGGCCAAAGCATCAATTTGAGGTAAATTATTGTTTTGTTTGATTTTATGATTGACTTAGGGTTATTAGATGTTAATTAGATTATGTAATTTGTTTAATTGCATCAATTGATGCATATAGCATTTTTGCCAAATTTTTAAACCCTAAACCTAAGTTGTATGAATTGATTTTGTGCAAATGGATTAGTGTGTGTAAATTAAGTATAGAATAAGTTAATTGGAAGTTAATTGATGAATATTTGATGGTTGAATTGTTGTAGAAAATTCGATTGAAGAAAATTGCATATTTTACCTACTTTGAGGAATTTGAAGAAATTGGTGGCAAATCAATTTTGCTAGGTGATTTGAACTATTAGGTGAGTCTTTTATGCATCATATGTTATGCCTAAAGTGTTAAAATGCCAATTGAAATCCATGTGTAAAAACCCAAAAGTGGCAGAACCACTTTAGGGCAAATTGCCTTTGATTTTGCCTTGGTTTTTGACTTGTTTTCCTATGTCAAATTGATCAATTTTATAATGTTTATTGATGTGTATATAATACTTATGGAATTGCTTTCAATGTGTGTTATTATTGATATTTGGGGCAATGTTAATGTTGCACCAAAACCTTGCCAAAATGTCATCTCATTGTTGCCCACAATGTGTTCGATAAAATGCCTAACTCAAAAATTCATAGGCCAACCATTTGAATGTCATCTTCGCCAGCGACAATGGCATGCCAATTGCGTCAATTTTTTGACCGTAAATGACCAACTTATGTTTAATCTCATTGTTGGTTGCTAGACCTTTGGTCATTGTATAATCGATTGTTATTGATATCTTATTGATTCTATTGCTCATTAAATTGATTGATAATAAGTTATTAATACTTGGTGATGTCATTAAGTAAAATGATATCTATTGATGTGTTTATTGTTTCTATTGATTCCGAGGTGATTTGACAGAGCTGCCGTCCCGACAGGGTAGTGAGTACATGCTGTTGGCATTGTGCACAATGTATTGTTATATTACGCTAACTGGGAAGGGATATTAGTCCTAGTCATAAGACCTAATCCGTCTTATATTTATTGATATGAGATTGATTTGTGCTTGACATATTTCTATGAGTGATTTGTATTTGACACATTTCTATACGTTTCATGGCTCTATATCTGTCATTATCTATCTTATCCATGTGATATATTCACCATTGATGTGATTATTGACTTTACAATCATATTTTGTACTTGTTTCTGTATTACAGAGATTTTGAGCAGAATAATTTATTTATTTCATCTGTCTATTATTTATTGATATTCCATTATCTATTTATTGGTCAATACATATTAGATTCAATGAGTATCATATATACTCACCCTTTCACTGTTTACCCTCTCCAGGTACAGAGTAGGAGGCAGATTTTCCAGCATTTTGACTCTCTGTAGATTTTACAGTTTTATAGCAGTGTAATTATATTAAACACTGAATATTTTTGTATGTTCATATCCTAGTTGTTCCATGGGTTATGTATGGTATAGTTAGTGTATGAACATGTATGTATGAATATATTAGAGACTAATTAATGATATGATTATAGGCTGTTATGTAATTGATGATAATAGATGATTCCGCTGCGATATTGATATAGTATGAGATTTCATTGATGTAATTGATGAGTTCTATGGATGCCAGTCGTCTCTGGCATCTCCCGTGCGGGCCGCGATATGAAGCGAGAGATGTGATGTCTTAAAAAAGATTCGGTCTCCAATAAATTTTGACTAACACGTGCTCGAAATGGTGAATGGGGATGATAGTTTCCAGCAAAAGTTCCTCTCTCTCTTTGCCTGAATTTTTTTCCCCTATGTTTACTTTCCCCTATTCCCGATTCTAACTTCCCTTTCTTTTCTTTCTTTTCTTATATATATATATATATATATATATTGTAATTTAAAAAAATATTTATAAATAATAAATATTCTTTTAAAATATTTCTCTGAAAAAATTTATAAATAATAAATTATAAATCTGTAAATCTTAATTTAAATATTTAAACTAATAAATAAATTAAATACTATTTTTTAAAATATTAAAATAATAAATTTAATTAACTAAATATAATATATGAATTTTTTTCCCCTATGTTTACTGTCCCCTATTTCCTATTCTAACTTCCCTTTCTTTTCTTTTATATATATATATATATATATATATATATATATATATATATATATAGATATATATATA
>CANXYC011932616.1:0-10052 GCA_948193065.1 Aleurites moluccanus | reverse complement strand
GGGATCCTGATTGCTTGAGATGGATGTGGTTATATATTGAAGTGTTTATATTGTGATTTTAGCAGCAGGGCATGCTCCTTATACAAAGGAGATGCTGCCCGATTTTTCTTGGATTGCTTAAGCTATTTTAAGCTTAATAGTGTTGTGCATGCCATATAGTATAGTTCATGGGTTCTTCGCGGTACTGGTAACATAAGCATCACCCGTACCCTAGGACCGTCATGGCTCCCAAGTTGGGCTGTGACATATAATATACAATCAATAATAGTAAGTTTAGCAATAAGGAAAGGCATGAAACAAAAGTTAGTTTGGTAGCTAAAAATGGTGGGTCAATTGGCATGCCAATGTCGCTGGTGACGATGGCATTCAGTTGATAGGCCTATGGCATGCGAACTAATAGGCCAAAGGCAAATGAACTAGGCATTTCATCGAATACTTGGTGGGCATACATTAGCAAGCCAATAGGTTAGGTTATGGTTCAAATTTGACTTGCCCATTCAAATCAACAACAAACCACATTGTCAAACAAAGTATAGGTATCAAAGAAACACAATTAAACAAGGTTAAAATGGATCAAATTGGCAAGGAAAAATTAAGCAAAACCAAAGAATTCCAAAGGCAACAATAGGCATACATGGTTCGGCCAAAAGGTTGATTTTAGGGCAAGGTTCCAATCATCAATTCAATGAATTATACATGTTATTTGATGCAACGTAAACTCACCTAAGCCTCCAATTAGCTTTTGCACAAGTCAATTCCACCAATTTCCACAAAAATGCTAAAATAGGCTACTTTGAAAACCAACCTTGATCAATCTCCAATTCTACATCACTTAATCCATCAATTAATTATCCATTTATATACAATTAACCATTTCTAACATCAATTAATAAAACCTAACACTAATTCATTAATTCATCCTTTACAACTTCAAATTCAACCATTCAAATTAGGGATTTCATTAAATTTGGATAAATTAGTGCAATTAACTATCATACCCATTCAATTGAACCTAAATAACATCTAAATCATCAATCAAGCTAAACAAATAAGCATTCTTACCTCAAATTCCTAAAGTGGCCGAAATACTCTTTGAGTTATTTCTCCCAATCCTTAACTCCTCCAAGCAATCTAATGGTAGAAATGGAGAGAGCTTAGTTGATTTGTGACTTTTCTATCAAATTTCCTTTGAAAACTATAAGAAGATTGAAGAAATGAAGATGGAGAATGGCATAAAGTGGTTCGGCAATGGAAGAAGAAGAAAGATGAAGATGGAGCACGAAATGGTGAACGCAAAATCAAATAGAAAAATCAAATGGCTAATTATAACTAAATCCCCAATCTCTCATCTTTTACACTTTGGTACTTAAATCTTCTGTAATTTATTCTGACAATTCTGTCAGGATTTAGATATCAGAATAGAGAGTCAATTGGCTTATTTTAATTTATACTTATTTATAAAAATGGTTCTGGAGTCATTCTGTAACTCCGACCGACCACTTTCCACTATTCACCTTGAATTTCCATTTATTTACAAAAATGCCATTACTTACTTTTTCAGTGTTCCTAAATGATTTTCACTTCCTTCTTTTTATCAAAATTAAACATAAATTATGATCATCTTTTACCCCCAAATCAACTTCAGAAATTCTTTCGTTGACCGAACTGCTAATTTCTCAGCAGTGTTCCTGACACCGCCGCTTTCCGGAAAAGTTACAAGTTTACTTTCTAACTATGTCTCAAAAATTATTTCCCACCATTTCAAGTCTAAAGGACCACATACTGAGAATAAATTCATGCATAAGAGTTATAACTTTCTAGGGTATTACATTCTATCTCCCTACAAATAAATTCATCCTCGAATTTAAATAAAAACATACCTCACTACTGGAACAGGGATGGATATCTGCTCCGTATCTCCTGCTCACTCTCCCAAGTACACTCCTCCATCGTCTGGTTCCTCCATAGCACTTTTACCATAGGGATCTCTTTGTTCCGAAGCTTTCTGACCTGTCTATCAATAATCTCCACAGGTATCTCCTCATAAGACAAATCCTCACTAAGATCTACATCTTGTATCTCTAAAATGTGCGATGGATCGGATACATATTTCCGCAACATCGATATAACAAAGACTAGATGTACGTGGCTCATATTGGGTGAAAGAGCCAATCTATAGGTCACACTACCAATCCTCTCAAGTATCTCAAATGGGCCTATAAAACGTGGTGATAACTTGCCCCTCTTCCTAAATCTCATAACTCCTCTCATCGGTGAGACCTTTAGGAAGACATGATTACCAACTGAAAACTGTACATTCTTCCTTTTCGGATTAGCATAACTCTTTTGTCTACTGAAGGCAGTCCTCATCCGCTCTCTGATCATAGGAACCTTCTCCATAGTCTCTCTAATCAGCTCTGGTCCCTCTAGCAGCTTCTCTCCTAGCTCCACCCAATACATTGGAGATCTACACTTCCTACCATATAGTGCTTCAAATGGAGCCATACTAATCGAGGAGTGATAAATGTTATTGTAGGAGAACTCTACCAATGGCAGATAATAATCCCAGTTAAATGGCAGATAATAATCCCAGTTACCCTTGAAATTCAAAACACATAATTTGAGCATGTCCTCTAAAGTCTGGATTGTCCTCTGTGACTGCCCGTCAGTCTGCAGATGAAAATTAGTACTAAACCGTAACTTGGTACCCATAGCCTCCTGAAATTTCTGCCAAAACCGAGATGTGAACTGTGTACCCTTGTCTGATATGATCACCAAAGGAACTCCATGAAAACGTATAATCATATCCATATATAACTGTGCGAATTGAGCTACTGAATATTTGGTCTTAACCTCCAGAAAATGTGCAGACTTCGTCAATCAGTCCACAATAACCAAAATAGAATCATATCCCCTCGAAGTCCGTGGTAGACCAACTATAAAATCCATGATAACCTATTCCCATTTCCACTCTGGCAGCTCTATCTCCTAAAGTAGCCCTGATGGCTTCTTATGCTCAAACTTAACCTGCTGATAGGCTAAGCACTTAGACACAAACTGAGTTATGTCCTTCTTCATCCCTGACCACTAATAAACATCTCTAAGATCATGGTACATCTTGGTAATCCCTGGATGTACACTATAAGCAGAATAGTGAGCCTCTCACATAATCTGATCCCATAGCTCATCACAATCCGGTACACAGATACGCCTCCCACATCTCAAAACCCCATCATCTACTATGAACTTTGTCATCCTGCCACTCTGTACCTCTCCTTTTAGCTTCAGAAGATATGGATCCCTATCCTGAGCCACTTTTATATCATCTAGTAACAGTGACTTCGCCCGGAATTGGGCTATCAGAGCTTGGTTCTAATCTTAGGATCCCAACTCCAACTCTACCCCTATATCTGCTAACTCTCTGATCTCTCTAATAAATGGCCTCCTGCCAATCACAACATGAGTAAGACTGCCCATCGATTTCCTACTCAAAACATCCGCCACTACATTGGCCTTCCCTGGGTGATAGAGAATCTCACAGTCATAATCCTTCAAAAGCTCAACCCATTTGCGCTGCCTCATATTCAGATCCTTCTGCTGAAATATATACTGCAGACTCTTATGATCAGTATATATCTCACATTTAGACTCATACAAGTAGTGTCTCCAAATCTTCAAGGCAAAAATAACTGCTATCATTTCCAAATCATGAGTCGGATAATTTGCTTCATGCTTCTTTAACTGACGAGAAGCATAAGCAATTACCCTACCCATTTGCATCAGTACACACCCTAGGCCAATCCGAGAAGCATCACAATATACTGTAAATTTCTCCCCCTCAATTGGTAATGCCAAAACATGAGCACTGCTAATGCAATACTTCAGAGTCTGGAAGCTACGATCACACTCATCCATCCAGATATATCGCTCCTGTTTCCTCATTAGTCTAGTCAAAGGACCTGCAATACGGGAGAAATCCTTCACAAACCTTAGATAAAACCCAACCATACCCAGAAAACTGCATACCTCCGAAACACTGGTAGGCTGTGGCCAGTTAGCAACCGCCTCCATCTTTTGAGAATCCACCTTAATACCATCATTGCAGACAACATGCCCAAGGAAGCACACCTCAATCAATCACAACTGACACTTAGATAATTTGGCATACGATCGATACTCCCGAAGTGTCTATAGCACAATCCTCAAATGCTCCCTGTGCTCCTCCTCACTCCTGGAATAAATAAGGATGTTATCAATGAAGACGATGATAAACTTATCCAAATACGACCTGAACACTCTGTTTATCAGATCCATAAAATCCGTTGGTGCGTTGGTCAACCTGAATGGCAATACCAGAAACTCATAATGACCATAACGGGTTCTAAAAGCAGTCTTGGGTATATCACCACTCCTGATCTTAAACTGATGATACCCAGACCTCAGATCAATCTTAGAAAAATGGTTGACACCCTATAGCTAATCAAATAAGTCATCTATCCGTGGCAATGGATACTTATTCTTCACTATGACTTTGTTCAGCTGCCTGTAATCTATACACATCCTCAATGAGCCATCTTTCTTTCTCACAAACAGAACCGGTGCACCCCATGGAGAACTACTAGGTCTGATAAACCCTCTATCCAATAGCTCCTGTAACTATATCTTCAATTCCTTCAGTTCAGTTGGAGCCATTCCGTATGGTGGAATAGATTTTGGGTCTGTGCCTGTATGCATCTTTATCTCAAACTCTATCTCCCTATTAGAGGGGTAATGCTGGCAACTCCTCAGGAAATACATCAAGAAACTCCTGAATCACTGGTATCTAATCCAATTATACAGAAGACCTCTGTACATCCACTACATGGGCCAAATAGGCTGAACAACCTTTCCTAATCATCCTCCGAGCCTGGATAACAGATATCAGGTTAACTTGAAACTCTCGAATCTCACCTTGAAACTCAAACTCCGGCTCTCAGGCTGAAATCTAACCCTCTTCTGATAACAATCTATCACTACCCGGTGTGTAGTCAACCAATCCATACCCAATATCACATCCAACTCAATCAAATCAACCTGTAAAATGTGATGATCAATCTCAATAATACAATCAGGGTAGAAATGATCAACATCCACACAATCCCCCATAGGAGTAGCAATAGTCAATGGAACATCTAATAACCTCCTCTCCTTATTCAATTTGGGTGTAAAATGTGGTGACACAAAAGAGTGAGTTGCACTCGAATCAAATAAGGCATCTGCAATCTCATTTTGAACTAGAATAGTACATGTGACCATATTGTCCGATCTCTGGGCATCCTGAGTGTTGACCGCAAATACTCTTCCTTAGCCTCTACCAGTTGGAGTGTGATTGCCAATGGGAGCCTGACCTCCCTTGCATCTACCTCTAGTTGTAGCCTCTCTACCCAAATTCTGGCAAGCCTGTACCACTGGTTAAGAAACTGTGACCGATGGCTGCTGATCAACTCTCACTGGACAAGTGTTAATATAATGGCCCTGCTGGCCATAACTCAAACATGCACCCATCCGTCTCCAGCACTCCCCTCCATGCCTACTACCACAAAATCCATAAATAGGAATGTTGGGTGCCTATTTAATCTGTCTCAAAGAACCCTGAGAGTAAGTAGGCACTGACTGAACCACTGGCTAAAAGCTACTCTGAAGTCTCTTCCTCTGATTACTACCCGTAGATCTTTGCTCAAATCTGGGCACTGACTCTACCTGCCTAGGATGGGAGCTGCTCTCCCCCCTCCTAACCTATGATCCTGGGCCACCCTTCCTCTTTGATCTCTCTTTGTCCTCTCAGTCTTGTACTTTTCCTCCATCTGTGTGGCTTTGTCTATCACTGTAGTCAAAGAAGTAAACTCTGTGGCAAGTAAGGCATTATGTAGTGCAACATGTAAACCCCTCCGGAATCTACTAATCAGATCTGCCTCAGTCAGAACAATATAAGCAGCATACCTACTTAGCCATATAAACTCCTCAGCATACTCCTCTACAGATCGGTCCCCCTAATCTAGCTGCTCAAATCTCACCAAATTATGGGTCCTCGCACCCTCAGTAATGAACTCGTCAATCAGACCTTGTCTGAACTCTGCCCAGGTGGGTGGGTGCTCTCCATATAGCCTGGTCTCTATATGCCTCGAGAACCACGTTCTGGCCTTACCCTTAAGCAACAAAACCACCAACTCTACTGATCTAAACTCTGAACAAGGTAGTCTCCTCACTACTTTCTCTACCTCCTCCAGAAAATCAATAAGATCTGTACCCCTATCTCCTCTCAACTCAGTTAAGTTTAGCTTCAGAAAGCTAAATATAGAAACTCTGCACTCCTCAATCTCTCTCCTGACTCCCTGTACAGCTGGCTCCTTCTAAGCCCCCACTGGCTGTACAGGAGCCGATGCCACTACCTCAGGTACTAATGGTAGAGGTACTACTACAGGAGCAGGTGGTGGTTGTGCCTGTTGTCTCTCCCTCATAATCTCAGCCATCTCCCTCCTTAACTCCAGCAAACCTTTCATCATCTCCACCCTCCATGGGTCATCTCCCCTCTTTATGTCCTCTGTAGTCCATCAAGATCGAGAAGGACCCTCTAATACACTAATCTCCCTCACTAGGGACTCATTGGAGGCAACATCAACCTCCCTGGTGTCTCTGTCTCTGCTGTCAGACATCTCTGTAATCTGTTAGGAAAAATGTAAATAGACTCAGAATATAGTAAAAATGCAGAATAATGACATATAATAGACGATGACAGCAATAGACAACAAAGGAAATCCTATGCTCCATGGTATACTTAATTCTACCCCATTCTGTGCTTAGTCACTATTCCTCTGTAATTCAGGTACTATTCATCTGTAACCTAAATTCACATTCTATAAACCTACTGCTCTGATACCACCTCTGTCATGACCCGATTTCCCGGACCGCGATGGTCCTATGGCACTGGAAATGCCAATGGCGACTGGCACCCATAGAACCCAGTATCATATGCAACATCTATAAACCTCAATATATATATTATTATTCATATTAATTAATTACTCGTCATTATGTTACCCTGTTATAAATTCTGCAATTGGCTGTCACAATCATATATCATATATCATGCATCATCATATAGTCAATATTGACCATCAAATATCATATATATATATACAATGTTCATCTCCTGGCTAACCCGTACATACCCATGGAGCAGCTAGATAATGAACACCAAAATAATGTAATATAGTAATCCAAAAATTTACATAATAGACTGTGACAGATATCCCGGGATGATAGAAGATAGGAATCTACAATCTACTCCTCCTGAAATGGATAAACAAACAAATGGTGAGTATAGATGATACTCAGTGAATTTATATGCATCACAATAAATAATAGGCATAAATAAACAATGGTATCAATCAATGAAATAATAGTATACAGTATGGTTGTCAGGGTACAGTAAAGCCAAAGAAATAACATATAGGCTCGGTTACATATGAAAAGACAGATAATGGGATAGACTATATGAAAAGAAATCATACAATCTCCAGTCAGTCAATATGGACCTTGTAGGTCTTCAATATCAATGAGCACAAGGCTGATCAGGCACTATGGCAGGACCATAAACCCTCATAGGTAGGGTATCAATAATACAATGTGCACAAAGTTGATAGTGTTTCCCCAATACCCTATCGAATCGGTAGTTCTGCCAAACCATATCAGGGTCAATAACGAGAGATACCATAAGCAACAATGACATCCGGATAACATTCAATCCAATAACAATCAGTTCGGTATCAATCAGTACAGTATTCAATATGCTCATTGGCAATACCATATACAATATACAATCAATAATAGTAAGTTTAGTAATAACGAAAGGCATGAAACAAAAGTTGGTTCGGTGGCCGAAAATGGTGGGTCAATTGGCATGCCAATGTCGCTGGCGACAATGGCATTCAATTGGTAGGCCTATGGCATGAAAACCAATAGGCCAAAAGCAAATGAACTAGGCATTTCATCGAACACTTGGTGGGCATACATTGGTAAGCCAATAGGTTAGGTTATGGTTCAAATTTGACTTGCCCATTCAAATCAACAACAAACCACATTGTCAAACAAAGTATAGGTATCAAAGAAACACAATTAAACAAGGTTAAAATGGATCAAATTGGCGAGGAAAAATCAAGCAAAACCAAAGAATTCCAAAGGCAACAATAGGCATACATGGTTCGGCCAAAAGAGTGATTTTAGGACAAGGTTCCAATCATCAATTTAATGAATTTTACATGTTTATTTGATGCAATGTAAACTCACCTAAGCCTCAAATTAGTTTTTTCACAAGTCAATTCCACCAATTTCCACCAAAATGCTAAAATAGGCTACTTTGAAAACCAACCTTGATCAATCTCCAATTCTACAATAATTAATCCATCAATTAGTTATCCATTCACATCCAATTAACCATTTCCAACATCAATTAACAAAACCTCACACTAATTCAACAATTCATCCTTTACAACTTCAAATTCAAAAATTCAAATTAGGGATTTCATTAAATTTGGATAAATTATTGCAATTAACTATCATACCCATTCAATTGAACCTAAATAACATCTAAATCATCAATCAAACTAAACAAATAAGCATTCTTACCTCAAACTCCTAAAGTGGACGAAATGCTCTTTGAGTTATTCCTCCCAATCCTTAACTCCTCCAAGCAATCTAATGGTAGAAATGGAGAGAGCTTAGTTGATTTGTGACTTTTCTATCAAATTTCCTTTGAAAACTATAAGAAAATTGAAGAAATGAGGATGGAGAATGGCATAAAGTGGTTCGGCAATGGAAGAAAAAGAAGGATGAAGATGGAGCACGAAATGGTGAAGGCAAAATCAAATAGAAAAATCAAATGGCTAATTACAACTAAATCTCCAATCTCTCATCCTTTACACTTTGGTCCTTAAATCTTCTGTAATTTATTCTGACAATTCTGTCAGGATTTAGATATCATAGTAAGGAGTCAATATGCTTATTTTAATTTATACTTATTTATAAAAATGGTTCTGGAGTTATTCTATAACTCCAACCGACCACTTTCCACTATTCGCCTTGAAATTCTATTTATTTACAAAAATGTCATTACTTACTTTTTCAGTGTTCCTAAATAATTCACTTCCTTCTTTTTACCAAAATTAAACATAAATTATGATCATCTTTTACCCCCAGATCAACTTTAGAAATTATTCTGTTGACCGAACTGCTAATTTCTCAGCAGTGTTCCTGACACCGCCGCTTTCCGGAAAAGTTACAAGTTTGCTTTCTAACTGTGTCTCTAAATTTATTTCTCACTATTTCAAGACTAATGGACCACATACTGAGAATAAATTTATGCATAAGATTTATAACTTTCTGGGGTATTAAATTCTACCCCCTATAAATAAATCCGTCCTCGAATTTAAATAAAAATATACCTCACTGTTGGAATAGGGATGAATATCTTCTCCGCATCTTTTGCTCACTCTCTCAGGTACACTCCTCCATCGTCTAATTCCTCCATAACACTTTTACCATAGGGATCTCTTTGTTCCGAAGCTTTCTGACCTGTCTATCAATAATCTCCATAGGTAGCTCCTCATAAGAAAAATCCTCACTGAGATCCACATCCTGTATCTCCAAAATGTGCGATGTATCGGATATATACTTTCGCAGCATCGTTATATGAAAGACTGGATGTACGTGGCTCATACTAGGTGGAAGAGCCAATCTATAGGCCACATTACCAATCTCTCAAGTATCTCAAATGGGCCTATAAATCATGGTGATAACTTGTCCCTCTTCCCAAATCTCATAACTCCTCTCATCGGTGAGACCTTTAGGAAGACATGTGTAACACCTCAGCCTAGCCTGAACCAAACTTATATAGAGATCTTCGGGGAGAGATTTTTGTTTTCTTAATATTGTGATGTTAATATGTATTTATGCATGTAATTGGTATTTATGCATGTTATTTGAATTAGTTTTAGGCATAGAAATGGTTTAGAGGC
>CANXYC011932357.1:0-11962 GCA_948193065.1 Aleurites moluccanus | reverse complement strand
TGCATTGGAGGCCCGGTACTCAGAGTCTTCCTCCTCAAACTGCCTAATGAATTCCTCTGATCAAATTTAGGCATATGCTATATTTGTCTCGATTGGGAGCTGGCCTCACCTCTTCTAGTTTGAGAACTAGGTCTAACTTTTCTTTTATGATCTCTTTTAGCTCTCTCTAACTTATACTTTTCCTCCATTTGATTAGCCTTATCAATGATAATAGTCAGAGATGTAAACTCTGAAGCAATCAGGACATTGTGAAGTGAGGCATGAAATCCTCTCCTAAGTCTAACAATCAAGTCTAACTCAATAGGAGCAATACGGTAGCATATCTTATCAATCTAATAAATTCCTCAACATATTCCTCAACAGAGTTATTACCCTGCTCCAGTTGTTCAAACTAAATCAGGTTTCTTGCTCAATCGACTCTATAAAATCAATCGGCTCATCACCACTATCATATCTAAACTTTAGTAAATTTAGCTTCAAAACGCTAAACATAGATACTCCGCCCTCATCTATAACTTGACGGGCTCCCTGCATAACAGGCTCTCCCATAAACATTGTTGGCTATACTGGAGCATCAGGAGCAGCAGTTGATGCAACTTGAGGTGGCAGTGCTGGAGGTGGCGACATATTATGCCATTGTCGCCTCAATTCAGCTAATTCGCGTCACAATTCCATTACTCCTTGCATCATTGCCATTCCTCAGGGGACATCAGTCCTCTCTGTATCCCCTGTAGTCCATCGGGATCTAGACGGTCCCTCAAAAATAGAAGCTTACCTGACTAGGGACTCATTAAAAGCTACCTCTGCCTCTCTAGTATTCCTATCTCTATCGTCAAACATTTCTATCACTACAGACAACAACAAAAAATAGGAACAATCTCATTACGGTATGTTAACGCAGAATGCTTATACACATTTGATGAACACATCAATAGACATAATAGGAATTCCTATGCTCCACGGTATACTTAATTCTACCCCATACTATACTTAGTTACTATTTCCTCTGTAATCTTGTTACTATTCATCCGTAACCTATAGCTCAAATATTTGTAACCTAATGCTCTGATATCGGTAAACTAGTGCTATGATACCACCTCTATCACGACCCGCTCTCGCGAGCTAGATCACGACGGTCCTAGGGCACGGGAGATGTCAACGGCGACCGGCACCCGTAGAACCCATCAATCTCATACTATACAATCACTTACAATATCGCAGCGGAAAATATAACTTACCCAATCTTTGCAGCGAAAACCCATCATCAATCACATAACAATATATCTATCCATACACTCACATTATATATCACTATACAATCTGTTACTCTGTCATTTATTCTATAACTTCTATAATTTTATATATTTATACTTCAAAATGTCTCATACACTTACATAAACAATCCGTCTATACCATTATACAATACCCATGGAGCATCTAATACACATATATATAAATACAGACTTTGATTATTTGCACTATCTTTTTCAGACTGCAAAATTCCTTTGAGAAACAAAACCAGGAATCTGCCTCCTACTCTGCACCTGCAGAGGGTAAACAGTGAGAGGGTGAGTATACAAGATACTCAGTGAATCTATATGCATCGCCAATAAAAGTGAGGTTTACAGAGGAACCAATGATATCAAATGCTCAGTATAACCAATTTATAGAAGCATTTACAGTAAATGACATAATAGATCAATAAGGGTATCAAAGGTTCAGTACCATAGAGAAAAATAGATAAAGGGATGGATTATATGAAATGATACAATCTCCAGTAGCAATCAATCTGGACTATATGCACACATACAATCTCCTGTATGGACTATATGTGAACTATATGGGCACAAAAATTGACGCAATTGGCATGTCATGGTCGCTGGCGACGATGGCATTCAAATGGTTGGCCTACGGATTTTTCGGCATGGTTTTGATGCAATATCGACATTGCCCCAATTATCAATAAACATACAAATTGAAGCAATTCCATAGTCAACAAAAGCAACTCAAAAATCTTCAATGAAGGCATCAAATATGCAACGGAAACCAAAGGAAAAACAAGGCAATTCATAGGCAAATTTCACAATTTAGGGTTCGGCCAATATTCATTTTGCACAATTGGATTCCAAAGTTAATTCTAACAATTTGGGCAAGTAAATTGATGCATAGTAGACTCACCTAAACCTCAAAATCACCAAATGCTACGAATTTGCTACCAAATTCCTAAATCCTCGGTTTAGGCCCATTTTGACGATTTTTCCCGAACGAGTTTTCTGCAATGAAACGAACGTCAATTAAATACCGATAAATACCCAATTTACCTATTCTATAGCCAATTTACCTATCCTAATCCATATACTCAAAATCATATTATACAACTTCAATTTTAGGGTTTTAAATTGGGAAAAAATGTTTAATGCATCAATTGATTAAATTAAATAATTTACCCATTCCTTTTATCACCAAATTAATCTATTTAAACAAAAAAATTAAACAAACAAATCATTTACCTCTTTTTCCCCAAAATGGCCGAAATTCCTATAGCTTTGTTCTTCAAAATTTTTTATTTTCTATGGTTAATTTTGGTTGGTTAATGATTGTATGGTTTTAGTTTAGTGTTTACATCAATTTCTCTTCACAAACCATGCTTAGAAAATCAAAAAGAAGAAAGGAAAAGCTCACGGAAATGAAGAACACAAAATGCAGAAAATTTGGCAAATTTGTGCTTATATAATAAGACAAAATAGGTAAATTACACTTTAGTCCTCAAATTTTCTAAAATTTGGTTTTGGTCCTTTTTCACTCGGTAATTTGTTCCGGTAGTTCCGTCGGGAATTAGAATTCAAAGTGAATGTTTAAACATCATATTTTAATTAATACTATTTAATAAAAATAGTTTCAGAGCTATTTTGAAACTCGGACTGTCGAAATTTACTATTCACCAAAAATATCATTTATTTACGGTTTTGCCATCACTTACTTTATCAGTGTTCTTAAATATTTTCTCATATTTCCTTTTACTGTATTCACACATGAATATACATTATCATTTATCCTCAATCCAAATTCAGAAATTCATCCGTTGACCGTATTGCTATTTTTTCGGCAGCGATATCGGTACCGACGATTTCCAAAAAAATTTCTCATTTTCGCTCTAACTGAGTTTCTAAAATTATTATTGGTCATTTTGATATTTTTAATCTATATACTAAGAACTTATTTCCCAAAAACTTATTATGCATAAATATAGGGTATTACAACTCTAAACTAGCTATATCATGGGAGACAAATATACAATCAATTCACTTATTTTTTTTCACTTAAATTAGACATATAAGGCTACAATATATCAAAAATTTAGCTCAAAGTATATATTACAAAAGTTATGGTGAATTTTCAAAGTTGAATTTGTCTCATTGTAAGTGCCATTTGGGCAGGTTTTGTTCTATGATTATATCTCCAAACATGCATATCTAATTGAAAAATTGATTTAGAGGAACCTAGCTCACACAAAATAAACACTTGTCATATTTTACACTTTGTCCAATTCAGCCTTTAAGATCCTCAAATAAATTAGACAATCTCATACTACCTACAAAAGTATTAACCTGAAGTAGTCCTGATCAAGGTGAAATATCTCCCCATACACATTAAAAGCATATAGATGGGACATAACTCTATAACTTTTATGTTTTATACTTTTCTAAATTCCTTCTTTATGGCTATGAAAATGGAGTTGCAATATTCTGCACACTATCAAATATCAAAATCCTTAAAACCCTTTATAACAACCAATCCATTTGCCTTCCTTCCCAAACCAACTAAAATCCAAACTAAAGTTCAAATCACATCTCAAAGGTTACCGAACATATAAACACTCTAAATAGACAATGGTAACAGAATTCAGAGTAGAATATAATCTAAATCAATTATAGATATCGCAAACAATTCAAACTTATATAGAAAATGACCTAACAGAGAATTAGTCCTCGAATTTAAAAACTTCCTTTCGGAGTCAAAGAATTTTGGCATCCTTTTTGCCTGTTGATTCACTTCCCATGTCATTTACTCTTATCGGTACCAATCACAAAGCTAGCTTTTACCATCAAAAGATCTTCATCTATTCATTTTATACAGCATACCAATAATACTTTTATCAATAACTTTTCACATATTTATATAACTATTTTACCACTCCTTGCAATCCCTTACAGCAAAAATACTTAAGGTTCCATATAATCATTTCTATCACAAGCATACTACCCAAGCTTAATACTGCTTAGTCTTTCACCCTTGTGAGTTAACTTTAATAGCTTTTCCAAAAAATATATCCTTATCATATAAACTTAGTCCTTCCATCAACAGTTCTTAAACTTAGTAGAATGTCCAATTCAATCGTACATTACCTCAATAGAATACTCATCGCTATTTGCAACTCAGATCAATAACTATTATCAAATAAAAGTCTAAGCAAGTCACTTTGAAATATTTCTTTAAATTCAAGATAAATTCAGTGTTAACCGTATTAACTCTCTGAGAATAATACTTTGCATAACATTTTTCCAACAAAACATTTGTAAAATTTTGATAATTAGCTTTAGACAGTTCTCTAGCTCATACTTCCACTAAACTTTATCTCATAATCATATGATAAAAAGTTATTTCAACTATCAGAACACAATAATCATTAATTGAAATCAGTTATCCGTATCTCGTATGACCATTCATTAACCTATCAATTCAATTTGTATCCATATCATTGTATACTTATACCAAAAAAACAAACACTATCGTTAAACCAAAAACTTATTATAAAGACTTTAGATCTTACCCATATAAAAATCTTTAGTCTACCATGGTGGAATAGACACTTCATGTAGTTTAATAATACCTTTCATGATCATAATTTAATAAAACAAAATTGGTAACCCAATGCCCATTGCATTTAAATAGTACCTTTTATGATCATAACTTAACCTGTTGAATCATATACACCACATCTTTTTTTGAAATTCTTGTACTTCCAATCAATGATACTTGAACATACATTAGAGTCAATTAGATTCTCTTTTATAATCAATTTTCTTTGAACAATTGGATCCCTCACTTGACACATAAAACCATTTAATTTCCATTTTTGTATCACATACAATGTCAATCTTATACTCTTCTATAATCATTCTCACAATTTCCACTTCCATTCAATCCTTGTTCAACTAAACATCTTATGTCCAAATTATCCGATTGTTATATTTTCTTGTTTCATACTTCCATCTACACTATAAATCCATATAGAATCATACTTAAATTAATTGTCAATTTCAATATCAATTGCTGCCATATAATACTAAATTCAATTCTTGAAGGATCCTTAACACTTATGACTCCAGTCATATTCTGTTATACTATATGCTTCATATTTACTTAAGGCTCAATTTACTTTCCAATCTCATCCTTTAAATCTTTGATTTCCACATCATCTCATTATTCTTACAATCTTTAACTTCCTTTATCTGTTATAGGAAACACTTTCATTTGCCATCAATGGACTATTAGTCTTATTATTATTATTATCATTCCTTGTATGTTTATTCCTTTAGAAATATCAACTTCACACTTATAATTCCATAAACAAACATATCAGTCAAAACCTATCACGTCCCAATTTTGGGGCATGACGATTCTAGGATGTGGGAATCACATAAGGCTACTGACACTCATAGAACCCTGCTATAAACTTACAATCATCACTAGTTTTAACAATTCTATAATCAATATTCTCATCTCATCTCATTCATCTATCATCATCTCTAAATATTATCATACTCATAACATATCATGCTTTTCAGATAACTGCTTTAAGTACTATTTACACAATATTATATAAATTTTCAGCTCACTTAATTACAATACTATGGAGCTTCTAGAATTATAAAAGAAAACTTCAAACTTTAACTTTCACATTGCAAAAGATAGTTTGGTCCCAACTAAAGAAGAAAGTTTGGGAACCACCTTACCCCTGACTTGAAAAATATTGAACTACTAAACGGGTGAGTATAAATACTCAGTGAGTCAAATATATATTACCATACATTTAGTCTAGGTAAGTAATAAATAACCAATGAATTCTCAACAAGTAGCTCAATGGATAAACATTAAAGGATCAAATGGTTAACTCAACAGATTGCACACCAAATGGCCAACTCATAAGTAAATAAAAAGAAAAGATAATTACTGGTAGAATATTCAACAATCAATCTCAATGGGAAGTTCAAATAGGATCAACAAATCAATAGTAACTCATAGCATGTAAATATAACAGATATAAAGGGTCTTGTAAACATGTAACTCTACAATCCTATCAATAAAGTATAAGGTGGATCAGGCCTTATGGCTAGGACATTATCCCTTCCTAGCAAGGGATAAAATGGTCATTGTGCACAATGTCGATGGATTTCCCCTAACTGCCCTATCAAAATAGTAGCTCTGTCATATCAACATATAAATAGGTAGAAATAACTCAAGTAAAATGCCAAATGGCGAATGGAAATAATAAGGTACAATTAAATAATCAATGAACTCTTTAGCTTCTCATTAAGCAATCATTGTCTCAGTACATCAATAAACAAGTGTTAGGATCATCAGGTCATAGGCCAGTGGCCATAAAATGCAAATTTAGGTTAGGTACAAAACATGCCAAAAAGGGTCATTTGCACTGGCGAGATGGCTACTTAGCTGCACTGGAGAAACTTGTGGCAATTAATAAGCTTGAAAAAAATGTAAAGGGCATTTCACCGAAAACTTGGTGTGCAACACTTAAACATAAATTTAGAAGGGTTGAAGGGTAAGTTCAATAAAATATGTATTTCACATATCAAGTCAACATTGCTCTGAATTCATGAGACATTTCAAATCACATATCAATACATGGAAAATGGATCAAATTAAGGCTTGAAAACAAGTGAAAATCAATAGGAAATGGATTTGAACATTTTGACCAAAGTGACACATTGATCCAAATGAAATCCTTAATTCAAGATTATGGTTTTTACATGCAGAATAATATATATAAGACTCAAGGAACAATGGGTTCTATTAAAATCTCAATAGAACTCCAAAGTGCTTAAAGTAGGCAGTAATACACTTCTTCCTCTTCCTTTGATTCCACACCAAATTTTTCACACATTGATGTAAACTAATGTATTCTATCATCAAATTAAATTATGGAACTTATATAAACAATTAGGGTTTTGACATAATCTAAAATTTAGGGTTTTTCTCCAATTTTCATTCAATCTTGCTATCTATCACTCAATTCACTTATTTAGCTATATATATAACTAAAATAGATGGAAAAGGATGAAGTAATAATCATTTTACCTCTTTCTATTCAAGGTGGTTGAAACCCTAATTCAGATTTTGTTACGACCCAATCTGGGAGCCGCGACGGTCCTAGAGTACAAGTATTGCCTAAGCTATCAATATCACGAAGAACCCAACTATCAATATGATATGGCAAGTAATTCATATATTCAAATCAATAAAACTTACAAACAGTGAAATTTATACTTTTCCTATTATAATAGCTTAATATTTCTACTGAAATTTTGACAGCATTTCCCCTAATAAGTGACTATATCCCGTTATAGAAAAAGCAAATAATACTCCCAATATAACTTATTATCAATATCCAACTCAACCTCTAATATCAACTCATCATTTGTATCAAGACATACATATATATGTCTCTATTTAAGTTATAGTACCATGAAATCTCTAATAATGTATAAATATTTACATATAGTGTTTAAGAACCGAGTATTACATTATACAAGTAGCAAAATTCCAAGGTGAGAATAGATAGTGCCAATGGAATTCGAGTCTCACTGCGGCCCTGAAAAATAATGACAACTACGGGGGTAAGTATAAAAATACTCAGTGAATCTATCTATATATAAATGCAGTAAATGTTCATAATGCCATGATCGCTCATAAATGAACTGTAGAAATATTATAAAATAACAAATATGGGGTGAAACAAGTTTCCATATGAATATTCAATGTATGAGTCAACTCTCATATGATATAACAGGATTGGATCCAATGAAAAGTGCAATCGCACTATAATAGCACAATCGTGAATAATCCAATGTACGTAAGGGAGATCAATCCTTATGGCTAGAGAATATAATGCCCCTCCCTAACAAGGGTCCAATGAATACCAGTGTGCATACGGTAGATAGAATTACCCGTTGCACCATCGAGGTAGCCCTGTTATAATACCATATGGGTGTATCTCAACAAAACAATAAAAATAACATAAATTCAACTCATATAAGGGTGGAACAGTCCAATATATATCCATAATGAATAATAGAATAAGTTTAGGTCAAGTGGTAAAAATTGCAGACGAGGCCCAATTGCTCTGCTGTAATTGGCATTCGCCGTTACCGGTCCGTTTTGGGATTTTTGAGTAGTTTCTGGTTAGCTATGCTATCAATGGATTTGAGTGGACCATAAGGTACCATTTTAAAGCTTAGGAATAAAAATAAATGATTGGGCCAAGTGGGGGTTCAATTGGCTTTTTAGGTTTCATTTTATGGCCAGTCAAAGTTCAGGTTAATTTAAGTCATTTCAGTTGGCTTATTTAAGGGTAATAATGCACTGTAGGTACTTTAGGATATCAAGTATTGGTTTATCATTCCAATTGACATATTATATGATATATGATGCAAATCATGCATAATTATATATATAAACTCACCTTAGATCCAAAAATCCATTTTAACCCTCGGTACACAACCCGTAGGCCCTAGTTGGCTCGTCGCTCGTCACCTCTAACTGGAGTACCCGAAGGTTCACCTATTTCCATATATAACACTCCGGTAAGACTTATAAACATTACAAAACACATTATTCACATCAAAATACATCATATACATCACATTACACAATCAATACTTTTTCATGCCTTTATGCATCAAACACATTTCTATCACCACATTTAATTTACATTTCATATATGCATCACTATTATACCAAATTAAGAACTTATACCATCATGACCCAACCCGGCAGTCGCAACGGTTCTAGGGTACGGCTGATGCATAAGTGACCAGTACCACAAAGAACCCAATATAACTATCTATATGGCATGAAATAAATATAAACAGCTTAATTAACTTAAAAATGCTGACAAAAATTCGACAACATCTCCTCTATAATAGGACTATGCCCAAAAACAAAACAAACAAACAACACTTCTAATATCAACCACAACCAATCTCCAGCTAATGATCCCTTTGGATCTCTAACAATAGCTCAATATCAATATATATATCTGAACATTCAAAAAATTCCATATATATATCTATATATATATATATATATATATATATATATATTTATATATACATTCAAAATATCATTAAGAGGCAACACTATATATATATGCAACCTACTCATCTAACCATCCATTTCTTCATCATTTGATCCAATGGTTAGATTTAATCAAGCCTGAACTAATACCATAAGGTTGCACACAATCAATAACTCCATATTATAAAGGAAAAGACCAAAATACCCCTAATGCAACCGAAACACCGAAATTGCACAACTTGCCGGGAACCATTTTTCAACCGAGTTTATTTCTCTAACTAATACTCAAATAAATTAAATAATATCATTTTCAAGTCTTTAAATTCTTTTCTACCTTCAAATATGATATCAAATCCATTAAAATCCAACTGGGCGAAAAATAACCATTTTGCCCCCAGTTCACCAAAAACTTAAAATTTCTCGATTAAATCCTAACAGCCTCTAGACCACTTCTATGCCTAAAATTAATTCAAATAATATGCAAAAAAACAATTTCATAAATAAATGCATTTTAATAACAAATTCAAAACAAAGGAAAAATCACCCCCCCCCCCCCCCCAAGGTTCTCTTTAAGGGTTAGATCCAATTTATGCTGAGGTGTTACATTCTACCCCCCTACAAATAAATTCGTCCTCGAATTTATTTAAAAGCTAAAGGGTGGATAAATAACCTGAATCCTCAAAAAGGTGGGGGTATTTACACCTCATATCTGACTCACTCTCCCAGGTGCACTCCACTATACTTCTGCTGCGCCACTGCACTTTAACCATAGGAATGTTTTTATTCCGAAGCTGTCTAATCTGATGATCAATAATCTACACTGGAACTTCCTCATATGACAAGGCTTCATCAATCTCAACTTCCTGGGGTTGCAACACATAAGATGGATCTGAGACATATTTCCTTAACATAGAGATGTGAAACACTGGATGAATATGCCCCATACTCGGTGGAAGAGCTAATATGTATGATACATTGCCAACCCGATCCAATATCTCAAATGGTCCAATGCACCTTGGTGACAACTTGCCTTTCTTCCCAAACCTCATCACCCCTTTCATAGGAGAGATCTTCAGAAATACCTAGTCACCCACTGTAAACTGTACATCTTTTCTCTTTGGATCTGCGTAGCTCTTCTGTCTACTGAAAGCAGTCTTTATTCTTTCTTGAATAATAGGAACTTTCTCCATTGTCTCTCGGATCAGATCTGGTCCCTCTAACTGCTTTTCACCCGGTTCCACCCAACATACAGGTGATCTGCACTTCCTACCATAAAGGGCCTCATAAGGTGCCATTTTAGTAATTGAATGGTAGCTATTGTTATAAGCGAACTCTATCAATAGTAAAAAGCGATCCCAACTGCCTTTCAAGTCCAACGCACACAATCTCAACATATCTTATAGTGTCTGTATAGTTCTCTCAGACTGTCCATCAGTCTGAGGATTAAATGCTGTGTTGAAATGCAATGTTGTACCCAATCCCTCTTGAAATTTTTGCAAACCTGGAGGTGAACTGAGTACCTCTATCAGATATGATAACCGATGGAACCCCATGCAATCTAACAATCTTGTCCACATAGAGTTGGGCATACTGTGCAGCTGTATATGTAGTCTTTACCTCCAAGAAATGAGCTGTCTTTGTCAATCTATCCATTATCACCCATATTGAGTCATAACCTTTTTGTGTTCTAGGCAAACCCACCACAAAATCCATTGTGACTTGATCCCATTTCCACTCAGGTAACTGAATCTCCTAAAGCAAACTTGATGGTTTCTGGTGTTCAAACTTTACCTGCTGACAGGCTAAACATTTAGAAACAAAATCCGCTACATCACCCTTCATATTTGGCCACCAATAAAATTCTTTTAAGTCATGATACATTTTGGTCACTCCAGGATGGACTGTATAATGAGAATAGTGAATCTCCTTCATGATTTGCTCTCTGTACCCATGAACATCAGGAACAAACAATCACCCCTTGAATCTAAGCACATCTCCCTCAAGATCAAAGTCAGGAGCTTTACCATTCTGAACTAAGTCCCTGAGCTTCATATACTGTGGATCCTCTTTCTAAGAGCTCTTTATCTCATCTATCAAAAATGATTTCACCTGAAATTGAGCTACCAAAACTGTTTCCTTTCCCTGGGATTCCAAATCCAAAGTCAGACCCATAGCCATTAACTCCCGCAATTCCTATACCAACGGTCTTTCTGTAGCAGTCACATTGGATAAGCTTCCTATTGATTTTCTATTCAGAGCATTTGCAACCACATTTGCTTTCCCATGGTGATACAAAATCTGGCAGTCATAGTCCTTTAATAGCTTAACCCATTGCCTTTGCCTCAAATTCAGTTATTTCTATTGCAGGATATATTAGAGGCTCTTGTGATCAGTATAAATTTCACATCTAACCTGTAATACCTCAGCCTAACCTGAACCTAATCTATATAGAGATCTTCGGGGGGAGATTTTTAATTTCTTTATATTGTAATGTTAATATATATTTATGCTTGAAATTGGTATTTATGCATGTTATTTGAATTAGTTTTAGGCATAGATATGGTTTAGAGGCTGCTAGGATTTA
>CANXYC011932240.1:0-29649 GCA_948193065.1 Aleurites moluccanus | reverse complement strand
AATCTAATGCTAGATTAGTGTTTAGGATGATAGAATATATCTAATTCTATCAAAAATTGAAAGAAAATAACAAGAAATGGACAAAGCATGGTGTGGCCGAAATGCTCTAAGGTTTAACAATGGTGATGGCTGAATTTTTTTTCCAAGGAAGAAGAAGACAAATAGTGATTTTTATCCAAACACTTTAGATGAGATCCAATGGTTTAGGTTTCGTAGTAATCTTGGTGAATCCTAGTCATCCAACCATCCATTCTTCTTACTTTCATACTATTGGTTCATCTAAAGTCAACCCAGATGAGTAACACATGCATTTGGCACACCAAATCCAAAAGCAAAAGCAATAATCCCATACTTTGAGCTTAGGATAGCAACTTTGCAACCTACTCATCTAACCATCCAATTTTTCATCATTTGATCCAACGGTCAGATTTAATCAAGCCTGAACTAATACCATAAGGTTGCACACACTCAATAACTCCATATTATAAAGGAAATGACCAAAATATCCTTAATGCAACCGAAACATAGAAATCGAGCAACGTGCCGATAAAAATTTTCAACCGGGATTATTTCTTTATCTAATGCTCAAATAAATTAAATAAAGGCATTTTCAAGTCTTTAAATTCTTTTCTCCTTTTAAATATGATATTAAATCCATAAAATTCCGACGGGCGAAAAATAACCATTTTGCCCCTAGTTCACCAAAAACTCAAAATTTTCCGATTAAGTCCTAGCAGCCTCTGGACTACTTCTATACCTAAAACTAATTCAAATAACATGCATAATCATCAATTTCATGCATAAATACATATTAACAACACATTAAAAAGAAAGTAAAAATCTCTCCCTGAAGGTCTTTATAAAGCTTAGGTTCAAGTTAGGCTGAGGTGTTACACTTTTTTACTTGGATGTTTTATTGCTTACTTTATATTATAAATTGTTTCGTTGTATGCCATCTTATAAGTTGTACATATAAAAATACACATTTTTTCATAAATCATAATTTAAATTGAAAGCCAAATTGGAGTTACTTAAAACTAAAAACCTAGTCCCTGAGCTCAGTCCTGGTTCGAAGGTCTAGTGATTTTATTATTGGGTAAATTTGGAGTCACAATTTGGTTTTCCTTTCTTTTCCCATAAAAAAAAAAGGTGATGACTCTACAATAATTTAAAAAGTAAAGTTAAAGAAATAATTTGCAAATATAAGGCATAAGCTATCTTTATTGCGTGGAAAATCACCCAAATGAGCATTATGATTCCTTGAGTGGATCGGACCGGTGGTCGAGCGAGGGCTCATAGTTGGAGACTCCACTAGGGATAAACTTTCCCTAAAAGTTAAGAGGACTACTATTTGGTTTATGAAAATAATACTTTTTTTAAAAGTAACTTTTATTTGGCTTTTATTTAATGGTTGATTTTCATGCATCACTTGCATAACTAGCTACAAATCAAAGCTTTTCGGATAACAAGTCGCATTGACTTGGCAACTCTCTTTGAGTATATTAGGAGATAACAAAAACATCCATCATAAGACAAATCTTCAATATTTTTAAAGTGTAATGGGCAGTACGTATTGTTGGACCCACGCGAAACTTTTTATTTCACGTGTGGTTAGGTATATCACTATCCTAGTGTGACGGGTAGTCTTTTATTCAATCCACCTAGCTCTCATGCAATAAACTTGGATCTTGGACCTTAGGGCCCATGTACCATAACAAACATTATTAAATTGTTACCATTAAACCTTTTTCCTCATGTCATGTTCATGCATCCATAATAGTCGGACTAAGAATCTTTGAGTCAAAGCCTATATACACCAAAAAGTTTCTTGCCCAAATAAGCCCTAACTTGAATGACCATGCTATCTTAGATTAGTAAGCCCATTTAAAACTTGGTTAAATCAGGCTTAACCCATTGCTCTTATCTTTTGAAGGTATCAATGACTAACCTAACTCAAGGAACTGGAACTGGAACTAAAGCTGGAACTGAGCTCGAAACCATGAATACACTACTAACCACACTCCTCAAAAGGCAAGAAGATACCTTCAAAGCCGCCATAGAAGCCCAACAGAATCACTTCACTGAAATGAACCTCCAACTTATCGAAAATATGAACCAACAACGCCAATCCATTCTTCAAAAAGTGAAGGCAATACTAGACTCACACCCAATCATCAATCCATCTAACCCAAAAACCTATGCTTCCACTGCAAATCCTCCCATTGTTGACCTAACAAACAATGTATCCTCCTCAATCATCAACCTCACTAATAATCCCCTTTTCTAAGATGATCAAGCCATGTCTGAAACCAAAAAGCTTATATAAAAGTTTGAAGCTATGGAGAGAGTCCTTAAGAATATCAAGAAGCATGAGGACTTGATTGACATTGAATCTCTCATACTCTTCCCTAATGCTAAGGTTCCACTAAAGTTTAAAATGCCTAGCATGGACAAATTTGATGGAACCACCTGCCCTAAGAATCACCTCAAGATGTATGTAGGGGGGCAATGAATCCTCTTGGAGAGGACAATGAGCTCATTGCTCAATTATTCTAATAGTCCATTACTGGAGCTGCTATGAGATGGTTTATTGACTTGGACACCAACTTTAAGAAATCATGGGATGACATTTGTAATGCCTTTGTCAAGCAGAGATTTAGAGATTGATATAACTAGGAGTGATCTAGAGACCACAAAGCATCAACAAAGGGAGTCGTTCTCCATTTTTATGACTAGATAGAGGGCAATGGCTGCTCAAATATTGAATAAACCTAACAAACATGAGCATATTGATATTATTTTTAAGAACCTCCTCCTAGTGTACCAAGCCCATCTTCAGACTCAATACCTCCAAGATTTCAAAACTCTCATTGTAATAGCTTCTAAGATTGAGGATTTAATCCAAAGTAGGTGGCTTAAAGATGAAACTTCAAATTCCTCAAGGTATAGGAAGAACAACAGTTATTCTTCCAATTCAAACAACTCTACCAAAAAGAAAGGTGGAGATTATCCAACCATCTTCCAATTAAGCTTGAAAGGAGGTCCTTTACTGATTTTGGGCATGCCTTTGGGTATGGTGTTTAGGAAGGCTTTAGAATCAAAATTGGTTACACCCTTAGAACTTAGAGCACCACCAAACCCTTTACCCAAATGCTAGTACATGAATAAGTATTGTGAATACCACCAGGGTCCAGGGCACAAAACTAACATATGTAAGAACTTAAGGCATAGGATCCAAGATTTGGTTGATAGTGGAGATATTCTACCTCTAGGGCCTAGGCCTAACATCACAAGTAATCCATTTCCAAACCATCAAGTCCATATTAATACATTCAATTTGCTGAGTTAGAATGTGATCCTATCTCTTTGATTTTATTGTTGTGTATTGGATCTTAATGACTTTGTGGATGAACTTAATGCCATTACTCGAAGTGGAAGATTCTATCAATCACTTGCTGAAAGATTGAAAGGCGATAATAAGCTAGAGGAAGACGTTGTTCTAAACAACTGAAAAGGACTTAGGCAAATATTTCTATTTGGAGCCTAATCCAATCATCATATCCTCATCGCTAGCTCTTTTCAAGGCTTTGAATCAATGTCAGGTTCCTATTGATGTCTCGCCTAAAACCTTAGTTGCTTCTTTGATAAACTCAACCAAGGCTACATCTATTACCTTCAGCAACCATGATTTTCCTAAAGAAGAATCTAGACATAACCATACCCTTTACATAATTGTCATGGCCCTAGGAAAGACAATTCCAATGGTACTGGTGGATAATGGGTCAACTTTGAATGTGTGCCCATTGAAAGTGGCTAGTTGTTTGGTTTTGGAGCTATATATTTTACATCCTCTTATTAGATTGTGAGGACATATGACAATATCAAAAGAGAGGTCATTGGAGTATCTACCCTTGATGTTATGGTTGGACCAATGACTACACGTATCCCTTTCCAAGTCATTGATGTTCCAGCTTGCTTTAACCTCCTCATTGGTAAGGCCATGGATCCACAAGTTCAAAGCCATGCCCTCTTCCCTGCACCAAAATCTAAAATTTCCCCATGGAACTTCTGTGGTCATAATCAAAGGGGATATGCATGGGAAAAGTGAGGTCCCTAATTTAGTGCCCATCTTGGAGATTAAGCCTGAACCTACTAAACTCCCATTGCCAGGTTTCTCTTTTGACACTATCCAATTCATTGAAGGTGAAGGAGGTAAGAAAACGGTTCCTTTTGACTTTGACCCTTATGGAAATATAGTTGTGGCTAATATCATGAAAAAAAAAACTATTTTCCTGGCATAGGTTTGGGGAACAAATAATATGGAATGGTGTCATTCAATGACTACCCTATGGCCAATCCATCATTCAGGCTTGGCTATGACCCCAAAGAAGAATATAAGGAAGAAATTCAAATGAAGGCTAAACTAAGGGCTGAGGCTAAGAAGAAAGGTGAATCTTTTGATTGGCAAATGCGCCCTTACTTTAAAACTCTAAACCGATACTTTGTGAAAAAGGGAGAAGATTTCCCTTATTGTGGTTTTTCCGAGCCTTACTATTGCCCATTGACCAAGAAACTGACCTTAGGATTTGAAATTTTCTTTGATGTCAAGCTTAATCTAGAAGAAACCGAACCAATCTACATGTTGGAGAAAGATTGGGAAGAAAATATGGAATCCACTCTCTTTGAGCAACTTTCTATGATTGAAGGTGAAGTAGAAACAAACTCTATAAAGCTTATTCAAGCCACTCTTTCACCACCACAAAATTGGTACTATGAGAAGATAGCCAACCTTGATGAAACCAAGATATAGTCTGAGTTGAAGTCTGAATCTGACCTAGAGTTCGAGTCATCTGAGTCTGGTTCTTCCTTCTTATCATGAGTCTATAAAAGTCCTTTTTGGTCTTTCTTTTAGTTTTGATGTAACCCATGATGATGGGACCTTTTCTCATAATAAAACTTTTGCTTTTTCCTCTTATATTCCTTTGTCATACTTTTCTTTTCATGATTCTAATCAAATTAAGACATCAAAAGAAAATGAAATAAAAAAGGAAAATAAATAATCAATTAATTTTGGCACAAAAGATGATCCAAAACTCACATACATTGCATCTTCATATCATGATAAGGATTCTTTATCATAAGAAATTCTGGAATTCAAGGATTGTTTTGTATGGGAACCCGAGGATATGACTGGAATTGATCTAAGCATTGTAATTCACAATATTCCAACTTATGAGCATGTGAAGCCCGTAAAGCAAAAATTGAGAAGGTTTTAGCAGATTGGTCACTGAAAATTAAAGAAGAGGTTGCTAGGCTACTAAAGAACAAGTTCATCGAGCTAATTACCTACCTTTCATGGTTAACAAATATTGTCCCAGTACTAAAGAAAGATGGAAAAGTGAGAATGTGTGTCGATTATAGAGACTTGAACAAGGCTTGCCCGAAGGATGACTTTCCTTTACCTCATAATGACTTATTAGTAGACCGCATGGCCGGTTTCGAGGTAGTCTATTTGACTGACTTGTTGTCACAACCCGATTTCGGAACATGATAGTCCTAGGATGCAGGAGATGCCAGAGACGACCGACACTCGTAAAACCCGATATCACATACTATAATCAAATACTATCAATTAATTAATCAATTTCTTAATTAAGTTTCATGCTAGCATTCTATAATCTGTTTGTAATTCATTCTGCAATTGGTTGTAACTACCATCATCTCATACAAAATATTAATTAAACTCCATATTATACCATACATACATAATCATAGTCTAATTATGCCATTTATACACACCATGGAGCAACTAAAGTATATATACAAAATACAGTGTTAAAAATAATTACACTGCTATATAAACGCTGCAGAATTCCTCAGGAAACAATAATCGAGAATCTGTCTTCTACTCTACACCTCGAAAAGGGAAACAATGAAAGGGTGAGTATAAAATATTCAGTGAATGTAATATGCATCAACTAGAAGAAATGACTGGAATATCAATAAACAGTAGGCAGATAATCAATAAATATTAATCTGCTCTTCAATATCTGAATAAGGAATCAGAATACAATGAATAACTGTAGGATCAATAAATAGGTCAATGAAGCTATATCACATGGATAAGACAGATAAAGGGCTATGAAACTCATATCACATGTAACAATCATGTATCAATATACATAAAATTGATCAAGTCTTATGGCTAGGACCATTAACCTTTCCTAGCTAGGGTATCATTATACAATGTGCACATTGCCGACGGTATGTACCTACTACCCTTTCGGAGAGGCAACTCTGTCAAATCTCATTGGAATGAATAAAAGCATGGAACAAGTCAATCAATATCAATAAACATCAATGTTCTCATCAAGTAATAATAGCACATGAATTTAATCGAACGAGACTGTAATAAAGCAATGAATAAGCAATGGAAGAAGCAATAAACATTGGTATTAAGAATAGCAATTGACACAACGGAATATCAATGAAAAACAGAATCCTATTATAATCCGTTGATTCGTGCACGAATACCAGAAAATAATCTTCTATAACCTGTTGATTTTAGAAATACAAGGAAATATGCATCAAATTTCGTTGATTCAAAAAAGAATACCGAAAATTGAAAGAAACAAATTTCAAACAGAAAGGTTATTTTTAATTCAAATCCAAGCTCTCCCAACTTTAAGGTTTACATAACTATATATAGGAAATAACTTTCAGAAAACCCTAAAATATAATATGGTAATTTATTCCCAAAAAGAAACAAATCACCAGATTTACATAAATAAGGAAATAAATCAAAACTAACTTGAATAGAGAAACAAATCAAAACTAATATAATACCTTAAATAACGCCTAAAACTAAGTTTCCTATTAAAAATAATTAAGGAAAATAAAAATACCAAAAATATAAACATACAAATATAAAAAAACACAAAATCTTGTTGATCTCCATCATTTTCTCTTGGGTCCAGAAAATTCGTCCTCGAATTTGCAGCAACATTATCTTCAAAAGAATTCTAATATAAAAGAATTCTATATTGAAAATAAATGGTCATAAAATACTCATAAGAATGTGAAACTTTTCAATATTCCTTATAATTCCCATCCAATCTGTCCAATAACTTTGGATATAAGTTTCAATTAAAATTTTTTTGATGAATTGAGAATTAGATGCAGTAGAAAGATTAATGAAGAATGAATCTTCATAATAATATTCTTTTTTCTTGTGAAACTGTGTTGTGATTTGTTGCGATTCATCGATATTATTATGATTCTCAATAGATGATGAAACTATTGTTGTAGATAATAATATTTCTTCATCGGGATAATTATCAAATACTGGAAGTAAATCCTAATTGATATTTGACATTATTTCTGAGGCATGAAGATTAAATATTTGATCTCTTAAAAGCTCATTTACCCAATGGGTTAACTGATCCATCAGTTGTATCATACGTTCCTCCATATGGTTCATGATACGTTGCTCCATCTGAGCTGTTATGTCACAATTATAAGCCTCATCTACAGGTACAGTCTGACATCTTCTCCTTGATGGCATGATTTTTCAAGGAACGAGCGCAAGCTCTGATACCAACTGACACAGCGAAATATCAATAGAAAATGGAATCCTATTATAATCCGTTGATTCGTGCATGAATACTGGAAAAGAATTTTCTATACCTGTTGATTTTAGAAATACCAGGAAATAGGCATCAAAGTTCGTTGATTCAAAAAAGAATACCGAAAATTGAAAGAACAACTTTCAAACAGAAATGTTATTTTTAATTCAAATCCAAACTCTCCCAACTCTAAGGTTTACATAACTATATATAGGAAATAACTTTCAGAAAATCCTAAAATATAATATGATAATTTATTCCCAAAAGGAAACAAATCACCAGATTTACATAAATAAGGAAATAAATCAAAACTAACTTAAATAAAGAAACAAATCAAAACTAATATAATACCTTAAATAATGCCTAAAACTAAGTTTCCTATTAAAAATAATTAAGGAAAATAAAAATACCAAAAATATAGAAATACAAATATGAAAAACACTAAATCTTGTTGATCTCCATCAGCAATAAACATTGGAATGATTCAAAAGTTGGCCAATCAAAGTCAAGAAGTTGTCTCAATTGGCATGCCAATATCGCTTGCGACGATGGCATTCAAATGGTAGACCTATGGATGAAATAATGATAGGCCTATGGCAAAATGAACTAGGCATTTTGTTAAACACATGGTGTGCATTATTGAATGGATTGCCCATATAATCAACAAACAACTCATAATCAAGGCAACACAATAGGTATCAATTTGCAAACAACAAACATCATTAAAAGGATCAAAATGTCTTGTCCCAAGAAAGGCAATCAAGGAAAGCATCGTAGTTGACTAATTAGTTGCAGCTCCTGTATAGAATAATGATTCTTTAGAACTTGAATTTCTGATGAAGATATAACGTAAATAGAACCAAAAGTGTGGAAAATTTATTTTGATGGTGCAGCTAATAGCAAGGGTTTTGGAGCTTGTGTCGTTTTGGTTACACCATATGAGGATCATCTGCCCATGACTGTTAAACATGCCTTTGAAGTAACCAATAATAAAGCTGAATATGAGGCATGCATATGCGGTTAAGAATGTGTGATCAATATGAGAATTGATTGTATGGAAGTATATGAGGACTCCAACTTGATTGTCTCCCAAACTCTTGGTAAATGAAAGATAAGGGAAAAACGTTTAATGCCCTACTTTCAATGAATAAGTGATCTTGCTGGAAACTTTCATGAATTATCTTTTCATTATTTGGCTTGAACTAAAAATCAGTTCGTCAATGCCTTAGCAACTTTAGCCTCTATGATAGATATGATAGGTACAAAGATAGTCTGACTAGTTGTCATTGAAATACGACGATAGCTAGGGATATATTCAATTTCCGTTAGCCGATGGTAGACCTTGGTTCTGGGATATATTCCATTTCATAAAAAAAATGTGGAATATCCAAAAGGGACATCAAAGTTAGACTGCAAGACAATAAGGCAGTTAGATAGCAACTTCATCCTAAATGTTGATGTACTATACATAAGGGCATGAAATAATGTTCACCTCAGATGTCTGACAGAAAAAAAAGCTCAGTAGTTAATAGAATGGGTTCATGGTGGAGAATTAGGACCACATATGAACGCTTTTACTCTAGCTAGGAAGATCATGAATCTGAGATACTTTTGACTAACCATGAATGATGGTTGTGCTAAATGCGTACAAAAATGCCACAAGTGTCAGATTTTCACTAAGTTATAGAAGAGACCTCCTATTCCACTACAACTAAAAGCAACACTATGGCCATTTGAAACTTATGATATAGATGTCATTGGTTGCATTAGTCTAAGATCCTCAAATGGGCATGAATATATTTTGGTGGTCATTGACTACTTCACAAAATGGGTGAAAACGCCTCCTATCAGGTCTAAAATGCTAAAAGGGTGGAACATTTTATTCAGACTAATATAATATGTCGTTGTAGGTTACCTTTTGAGATCATAACAAATAATAGCTTGAATTAAGAAGTCGTTAATCTGCTTAAAAGGGAGAAGATTCAGCATCATAGGTCTTGTCCGTAAACAAATGGGACAGTTAAAGCAGCAAACAAGACTCTCAAGACTATCCTGCAGAAAATGATTACCAGTCATAGGAATTGGCATGAGCACCTTCCATATGTATTGTGGGGATATCAAACTTCTATTCACACTCCAACTAGGGCAACTCCCTATTCTTTAGTCTATGGCATGGAAGTAATCCTTCCAATTGAGATGCAAATCCGGTTTGCTAGAGTCATGCGCAAAAGCCAGTTGAACGAAGCAGAATGGATCAAAGGATATCATGATCAACTTAACACCATAGACGAGAAGAAAATGGATGCCTTGTATCAGATTCAAGGTTATCAACAAAGGCTGGCTAAACATTTCAACAAAAGTGTGACTAATAGAGGATTAGAGAAAGGAAACTTGTACTGGAAAGAAATCAGAGCTCCGATTCATGATCCAAGAGGGAAGTTTCAACCTAACTAGGTTGTTCCCTATGTGCTTAAGAAGATTATGTCCAGCAGAAGAGCCATACTCATGGATATGGACGAGAATGAATTTTCAAACTCATGTAATCTAGATCAATTAAAGATATATTTTGCATAATCTTAGTGAATTTTGCAAACAGAACTATGAGGACCTAATTCTCCCGAGAAAGAATTAAAATACAAAAGTGTTACGGAGATATATATAGGTAGTCTATTTTGGGTATGGTCCAAATCATAATAAAATCATTATTTTCTATGCCAAAATTAATTGACTCTTACTGGCTAAGTTGAAAACCTGATAAGGCGACTTAGGAAAAAATTATAGCAGCTCGGGCAAAAATTAGAGCAATAATAAAAGAATAAAAAATAAGAAGAAAAAGAAAAAGAAAAAAAGAGAAGAGAAGGAAAAAATAATGTAAATGTCTCATTTTAGTTACCATTGCTTTGACAAGAATTCAAAAGGCATAAATCGTAAATCCTTTTTCAATCATCATGGTTAATATAAAAAATAAGCTGCCATCTTATTTTATTCAAATCATAAAAAAAAAAAATCAAAGTTTAGGCAAATGTCAAAAGTATTCGAGTGAAAAGAAAGTCCTAACTAATCTAAATATATGTGGACAAAAGTTAGAAAAAAATCTCTAACTATGAGTCTTCCTCCTTCTAAGATGAATGTCCATGTCATCATCAGAATCATTATCATCAGCTAGTATCTCAGAATCTCTATCAACAACTGCTCTCTCAGAATCTCTATCAACAGTTGCCTTCTTAGAATCCCTCACATAAGATAAATCCATCACTGTCACCTCTGCCGCTCTATCAGCTAATGCCTATTTGTCAGTCATAGGTATAGGTGTATCCTCAGTCTCCATGCTTGCCTCTAGCTCATTTATTAAGGTAATCCTCCTAATTTTCTCAATAGGCCAGGCAAAAATAATTAATCAGGCATCATAGCCCTCCAACTTATCTGACAAGCCAATTGGTCTGACAAAACGCATAAACCTCCTTCAGCCATTCATTATGGTCTGAGCTATAATACCAGTAATCAAGTATGTATGAAAGATAACCCCATCTAGTGGAATACCCTGAGATTGGCCCATCTGCCTCATAATCCTGGTTCCCTGATAAATGGAAGTCAACCCCATGCCCATCAAATAAACCACTCTATAGCCATAGCTCATTGTGATAAAGGAACTAATCCCATATTGTAGGTTGTACCACAAAGAATCCTCTGAATCTAACTTCAAGAGCCAAGCAGTCCACTCCTTCTAAGAATTAAAATGAATCAAGGTTTTGCTCATACGATACCTAGCAACTGAATATGGCAGGCTATCTAGAGGACTCACTACTTAAAGGTGATCCTTTAACCAGACCTAAGTCATTTTAAAGCAAAAGTCAGAAATCCAGAAAGGAATCTAAGCATAAAAGAACTGATAAAAGAAAAGCCTTACACCTAAAGGATGACTGAGTTCACTGACCAAGATCCATCCACTCTATAGTTAGCATCGAAGCTAATAAGGGTCTTTGCTAGAATCAAACTCGTAATAGAGCATCCCTGTTCCATCTAAGCAACCAACTCCACTATCTATATATCTCCCCAGCCAAGAGAACTGAAAAATAGACATACAGCTATCAGATAGAAAACCAGAGCTAGCATCCAGAATTTATATCTTTAAGGATCCTTGAGATCCTAAAACTCTACAATCATTGCAGTAAGGTTAACCTGATCATCCTGAACCATGGAACTGGCCACATGATGACCTAAACCCAATAGCCTCCTAAAAGGAAGAAAATGGCCAACTCTATATTCTAGGATAGCTAAAGCAACATCTAGATTGATGCCTAGAATAGCACTGATTTCCTCAAAAGTAAGGCACATCTTCTCCATACTAGCTCCAAAGTAGAAAATTTGGTCAACTGGATCCCAAAAGTTTAGACATGTATTTATAAAATCCCAGTCCCCCTTTACTCCTCTAAAAGTCAAAACAGAACAGATCTCATACCTTTCTAAATTAATCCTATCAACGTTATCTAGATTCTTGATCCATAGGAACATATAGTGGCTAAAATTGGGCTCCATGAAAAAGAATATTAGCTTTGAAAAGTAGGGGAAAGAGTAAGAAAAATGCTTAAAAGAAAAGGAGCAAGTTAGAGTGACTTTTGTGCGAAAAGTGGAGCTTAAATAGGCAAAAATCGTACAAAATCGGATAAAATTGGTCTGAGGCATGCATATGCTAGTGGCGCTGCCACCTAAATTAAATAAAGTTTGTGGCAACTCCTCTTCATGTTGGCTGTAGATCCTCTTCATGCTGGAGGAAGCTCCTCTCCTTGTCAGTGGTAGCTTCATTTTTTCAGGTTTTCAAGCTAAGAAACTTCAAAACAGGATTTTCAAGGCATTTTAGGACATGAATTGCATGAACATAAATGAATTTTAGCATGATTTTGCATTAAAATTGCAAAGTTTTTGCATAATAACATGGAAACATAAGTTGCATAAACATCCATCTAGATAAAAAGGTCCATAACCACCATAACATGCATACATCAACATCTATAAAACATAAGACATAAGCATTCAGTACATGCCAAAAGTTCAGAAAGAAGAAGAATGAAAAAAGCAGGGAAAGCAGCCTAGAGATCTCAATCTCTCCTCCGATGATGACGAGGATCTTTCGGCTGAAGGGGTTGATTGTTGCAAATCTCCAACTGACTTAACAGAGAAGTAATAGCCATCTCCATCCGACACCCCATTCAATAAGTCTGTTGCGTATAACCATCTGGAACCTACATTAAAAATACAAGCAGAATAAGCAGCAGAATTGTCAAAGGATCATTTTCAGAGGCAAAAGAGTTTGAAACATATACCACAACATTCTCAGGGAAGGTAGGTGCTAGAGGGCGGATTGCATCATGAATATGATAAATCCTCATATGCCCATCAGCTCGAATGTACAGGATCTCACCAGTAATCTCCAGCAATGGGTTAAAGGCAACCTTATTTCTGATTCTCGCACTAAAACTGGGATCTCTAGCTGCTGGAAGAGCCATGGTAGATGCTCCTACATTAATACCAGCTGAGGATATGTCAGTCTGAACTCTTGGATCAACTCCAATAGTAGAAGGACCTCCACCAATATAACATGATAAAAGACAGCCTGCCCATCAGATGAGTCTAGAAAAGCTAAAGGTAAGGAATCTCAAGGCTAAGATATAGAGAAACAGGAAAGCCGGCATAGGAATCATCCATTGCACGAATTTCAAAATCCCATCTCATGTCGATCAGTGGATGCCCTGAAGTGACCCACTATTAAACTATCAAAATCCTAACTCTCTCTCCCAGATAGTACAAATTGTAATATGGAGAGCGAAGAAGTAACTAAGTAAACAATAGTGTGAAATAGGAATGCAGCATATCTAGCATCAGTTGTAACCTACTTGTAAAAAGAGTCGGCTATATCCGCATAGGCAAGTTATGATCAATATTTCAAAACATAATTGAAGAAAGTGGAAGGAATAAGCAATAAATACTTAGGAAGGGTCCACACTACCAAAAAAAAAAGGTCGAATAGTGCAGAATTCACGCCTTGAAGGCTCAGTCCTGTAATCCTTGTTCCATCTCATACCGACAAGAAATACCTTAACTTTGGGAGCATCCAACACAGGGGCAAGCATAGGAAAATACTCATAGGCCTAAAGCTAACAAAGTGGCTAAAACAGTTAAAAAAAAATTAATAATAGAAATATGAAAAGTAGGTTCAAAGCAGAAATGTACCTCCCAAATAGAGAAATTCCCTCCAAATGAAGAAAAGGCTCCCCGGGATAAATTAGACAACTCATGATACATGGTATTTAGAACATCTCCAACCCAATCATATGTCCCAAGCATGTCAAAGCCATCAAGCTAGGTAGAATGTTCAAATCAACTGTATCCCGGTGGTATGGGCAAAAGTGCAACTCACTAAATTCAGGATCATAAGGCAGGCAATAGGCTCAGCATTCTGGAAAACTCCAACAGAAGGCTTCATGTCCCTCATTCAATTTTGTATCCAAGTACGGTTGACTGAGATACGCTTCTGGGAAGGATCCTGTCCTAAAAGTATCTCCATCTCCTCAAAAGAAAATGAATCTCACTAATCAAAATAAAGTTTGAGAGTGCGAGATCCAAAGCGCAACCCAATCAACATGCACAGATCCATGAGGGTTACAGTCAACTCACCATATGAAAAAGTAAGGTATTGGTGGTATCCCACCACCATTCATCCAATGTCTTTATCAAGGCAATGTTACTCTCAAAAGAAGGTTTGAGCCTTATGAATGACACAAAACCAATAGGCTCAATTAGCTATCTCAATCTACCTATGCCAATGTTCTCTACTACATAGGTGAGGTTTGATCTTCCTTCCCTATTCCTAATAGGCATATGCTAAAAGATGATAAAGTGAAAAAAATGAAAAATGATGAATGATGAAGATAAATAAATAATAAAGTGTAGAAAAAAAGAAAAATAAAGGAAAAAAAACTTTATTCTCACAGTTGAGGAGACATGTTCCTAGGGCCCTTACAAGAAATTTTTTGGATTTTCATTCTCTTACGGGGCCTCGTAGTTTCGGTGACCCCTAGTGGAAATGGAGCTAGCATCGGAAGCCATGCCAAAGTTGAGAGAAAAAGATTAGAGAGAGAATTGTAGCAAATGAATAAAATAAAGGAGGGGGCACCCCCTATTTATAGCTTTTTGAGAATCTTGAAAATGACCTTCATGTCCCTTCGCATCCTGCAAAACTCTAAAATTACGATATCAGATTTGTTTCAATTTAGAATTCAACGTCGTCAGTTCCATCAGAACCGTATGATTTTTCTATATTTTTTGAGTTATCATTTACCCAAATCAGATAAAGGCTGTTTCTGCATAGCAAAAAATACTAGATATAAGAAAACACTAAAAAATCAAAAGTTTTCAAAGTTACCAAAACAAATCAGTGCATTATCAAATACTCCAAAATGTGTTCGAAATGCATTTATTTCATTTCAAGTAGACAAAAATTCATATGGTTCAGCGACATCACTTTTACCCTTCAAACCAAGGTAAAAGCGATGGGGACTGCTGTAAACACGTATTTTTACACCCTAAGTAGACTCGGGACCATGTCGGACTACTCAACATCAATCGAGGTCCGAACCACCTCCACAACAGCTAACTGGGATGAAAGGCAATAGAAAATCGCCACGTGGCAGTGATGGAAGCACCCAAGCATGCTGGCAGCGCCGCCACCTCTTCAAGCGGCACCAGCTAGGCATGTTAGCAGCAACACTCTGCCAAGGTAATAATGTCGCCACCCTTGATAGAGGTGTCGCCACCCTTGATAGAGGTGTCGCCACTCTTGATAGAGGTGCCACCACCCTTGACAAAGGTGTCGCCAAGCCTTTGCGGTAGTGCCACCAGTGAGGGTCGGTGGTAGCTCGTGATTTTCCTCCATCCCATATCGAATTTCACACTGGTTGCTCCCCCAGGCTTTCAGCTGTAAATATTAGTTCATTTGTCTTCAAAAAAACACCAAAACAACTAAGTTGAGTTTTCCTTAGTTAGCTCTCCCTTCTCCCTCCTAAATCAATATACTTTTAACATAAGCGGTTCACTTCTCTTTGATTTCAAACCGATTTCTTTAATTCTCTTTGGGTTAAAGGAATATAAGACATTTTTGGACAAAATTGGACTAATAATTAAACTTGCCTTAATTAATTAAAAAACACTTGCACTAATCTTATTACCCTAGAGAAAATTGGAACTCCGATCTGGAAGAATTCTAAGACGTCCATAGCCCAAACCAAGAAACAAGGTACGTGTTATAGACTCAATTCTTTGCATTTCATATTGCAGCTCTCCTTCTTATTCCTTTCTTTAAATTGGTAAAGTATCAATTAAAGAACCAAAACATGATAAAAGATAAAGGTTAAAATCAAACTTTTCTTAAATCAGACCTAACCCCTTTACAAAAAGGGATAACTGTATGGGTTTTGATTCTCATTCAAAGGAATACGCAGACAAGCTATTTCATAGCTTCAAATCCAAAAAACACACAAAAAATTATTTTTTTCCAATTTATTTTATATTTTATTTTATCTTATGTAATTTAGGGAAATGTATGATCAACCTAGAACCCATAAGTGCTAGAGTTGATATTCCCTATTTTTGAGTTTTATTATAATATTTAATTTCTTTGCCTTATTTTTTTTTTCTTTTTACTTGGATGTTTTATTGCTTACTTTATATGGTAAATTGTTTCATTGTATGCCATCTTATAAGTTGTACATGAAAATACACCTTGTTTCATAAATCATAAGATAAATGGAAAGACAAATAAAAGTTACTTAAAACCAAAAACCTAGTCCCTGAGCTCAGTCCCGGTCTAAGGGTCTAGTAATTTTATTCTTGGGTAAATTTGGAGTCAAAATTAGGTTTTCCTTTATTTTCCCATAAAAACAAAGGTGACGACTCTATAATAATTTAAAAAGAAAAGTTAAAGAAATAATTTACAAATATAAGGCAAAAGTTGTCTTTATTGCTTGGGAAAACACCTAAATGAGCATTCTGATTCCTTGAGCAGACCGGATTTGTACTCGGGCGAGGCCACACAGAAGCATACTTTTAGCACTTGTTATTTGCTAGCTTTCACAGGTTCTCTAGCTAACTATTTTCTCTCTTTCCTTAGATTTTTGCCTTAGACACCTTTGCAAGAATCTTAGCAAAGCATCATCGTTTTGCATTTTCATTTTTCAATTATTTTTTTTTTTTCTGTTCTCACAACTTACTTCAAGTGCTAAATTATGAGCAATAATATGATAGGAAATTTGCCACTTCATTCAATGCTAAGATAAGGGAAACTTTGTCTTGTTAAATCAAACTTTTGGAGGATAATCACGTAGAGAGTTATATCCTTGAAGTTCTAAACTAATTGAAAACTAGAGTTCTTAAGATAAATATAATACCCTAGGAAGTCCTAACTTATATGCATGATTCAATTCTCAGTATATGATTTAAAAGCATTGAAATGATGGGAAATAATTTTAGAGACACAGTTAGAAAGCGAATAAATTACTTTTCCTGAAATTGTCGGTGTCGGGAACACTGCCAATAAATTAGCCGTCCGGTCAATAGAAGAATTTTTTATTTTGACCAGGAAGTAAAAGATCACATAAATGCATGTGTAATTTTGGTAAAAAGAAAGAAGTGAAAAATATTTAGAAACACTGAAAAAGTAACCAATGGCAAAACCGTAAATAAATGGAACTTCGAAAGGAATAGTGAAAATTAGTCTGTTTGGATTTCAGAATGACTTTGAAACTATTTTTATAAATAAGTATAAATTAAAATAAACATTTTGATTCCCCACTTTGAAATCTAAATCCCGACAGAATTGTCAGAATAAATTACAGAAGAAGTTGGGGTCAAAGTATAATTACTTGAAAATTGAAGAAGAAATGGAGGAAGAATGGCAAGAAAGGGTTCGACCAACCAGGGGGTAAAAGATCACATAAATGCATGTGTAATTTTGATAAAAAGAAAGAAGTGAAAAATATTTAGGAACGCTGAAAAAGTAACCAATGGCAAAATTATAAATAAATAAAACTTCGAGGGGAATAGTGAAAATTAGTCTGTCTGGGTTTTAGAATGACTTTGAAACTATTTTTATAAATAAGTATAAATTAAAATAAGCCTTTTGATTTCCCACTTTGAAATCTAAATCCCGACAGAATTGTCAGAATAAATTACAGAAGAAGTTGGGGTCAAAGTATAATTACTTGAAAGTTTAAGGACTAAAATATAATTTTTCATTTTTGCTTAATATATAAGCATGCCTTAGGAAAATTTCCTATCATCTTCTTCCTTTTTCAAGCCTTGGCCGAACCCTTCCTTGCCATTCTTCCTCCATTTCTTCTTCAATTTCCAACTAAAAATCCATAGAAAACTTGAAATCAAGCTTGATTCTTCCATTTCCAATCCATTTCTTCCTTGAAATTGCCAAGGAAACCAAGGAATTCTTGAAGCACCATTTCGGGTTCACCATCCATTCAAGGTAACTAATTATTTTGTTTGATTTTATAGATGATTTAGATGATTTTAAGGTTGAATTGAATGGGTTTTAGGTTAGATTGCATCAATTGATGCATTTGGATAGAAATCCCTAAAATCCAAATCCTAATGGAAGATGTTTGCTTTAAATATTTGAATTAGTGTTAGATTATGTTAATTAAGCTTATAATATGTTAATTTGAGGCTAATGGATAATGATTTTGTGGTTATTTTGGTGTAGAACACAAAGATTACACAAGTTGCCATATTTGCCTCCTTTGAAGAAAAGTGGTAGAAATCAATTTTCCAAAACAATTGGAAGCAATTGGTGAGTTCTATATGCATCATTTAATATGTCTAATGTCTTAAAATTGAGATTGGAAACCATATGAAAAATCACCTTTATGGCCGAACCCAATTGCACTATTCATTGCCTATGTTTTGCTTGAATTTTTTCCTTTGTATTTCATAGCCCTTTTGATCCTTTTGATGTTGTTTAATAATTTATAATTGATGCCTATTGTGTTGCCTACAATGTGAGCTTGTTGTTGGATGAATTAGGCATGCCAACTTTGCACCAAACCCTAACCTAATAGCTTGCCCTTTTGTGCTCACCATGTGTTTGATGAATTGCCTAGTTGTAATTCCATAGGGCTATCAAATTTTTCTTCCATAGGCCTACCATTTGAATGCCATTGTCGCCAGCGACATTGGCCTACCAATTGGCCTACCAATTTCCTTTGTCTAGCCAACCTTTGTTCCATACCTTTATTGTTTACTAAACCGATTATCATTGATTGTATATCGTATATCACAATGCCATTGATTCAATTGCTATTTGATTTGAATGATATTGAGCTTATTGTTATTGATGATACCATTGTTGCATAATGGTGTCTATTGATATGTTTCACTCTTATATAGACTCTAATATAGCTTGACAGAGCTACCGCTCCGACAGGGTAGTGGGTGTATACTGTCGGCGATGTGCACATTGTATTACCGATGCCCTAACTGGGAAGGGTTATAGTCCTGACCATAAGACCTGATCAGTCTTATGATTACTGATATTGATATTACTGGAGACTGTATGTTCGCATATAGTCCATAGTGGTACTACTGGAGACTGTTTGTTTACATATAGTCCATCCATTTATCTGTCTTTCCATATTATACCGAACCTATGATATGTTTATTGACTATTTTGTCACCTTCTGTTATTGATTTTGTAAACTGTTTATATTGACCTATTGATATCATTGTTCCATCTGTTACCCAGTATATTTATTGGTGATTCATATAGATTCACTAAGTATCTTATATACTCACCCTTTTCTTTGTTTAACCATTTCAGAAGAGGAGTATATTGCATAATTCCATCTTCAGACATCTGAGGATTTCTGCTTACTGTTGATTAATGTAAATATTATATATTATGTATTTTGGTGTTCATGTTCTAGCTGCTCCATAGGGTATGTATGGGTTAGTTAGGATATGAACATGTATATATATGATGTTCTATGTTATATGATATTAATATGTTACATGAATGATGATTATTACAGCCAACTGTACTAGTTTACAAAAAGAATGATAGAATGACAGAATTAAATGGTAACTAAGTAAAAATGAATAATTAATTAATGGTTATAGAAACTGCATATTATACTGGGTTCTACAAATGCCAGTCGCAATTGGCATCTCCCGCATCCTAAGACCATCGTGATATGAAAATGGGTCGTGACAATAAAAATTCAACTAAAGAAGTAAATTGCTCCAAGATGCTTTTTCATTCTTGAGACCTTTCAAAATTTACTTCATAACTGTAGGCAAAGAAATTTCATACCGGGTGCTCTAAAGAATAAAAATCATTGCGGAAGCATTTAAAAGTTATAGAACAAATACTAGGATCAACTATTTTATGACCCAAAGCACATCATACAAAAACTAACAACACAAAACTTAGGAATTACCTTTTGAAGGCTGAAATAAAAAATTCTAAGCATACCAAATGTTGTGCTTCTAGTTAATCCCCAATGTTTGCTATCAATTTGGAATCCTTCTCAAAGCTTAAGTCTCCTTTCTAGATGGTTCTCTTTTGTCAAGTTCAATCCACCAAGGACTCCATAAGCAAAGATATTCAAAGCATACAAGTTATTCAATATACTATATTTCCTTTATCAATCAAACCTTACCTTGTTTGCAAAAGAAAACTAAGAAGAAATATAGAAGAAGAGAAATGTGTTCTTTTAACTCTTGCTTAAAATCTTCCAAGGCATAAGAAGTATAACACAATGAATTTGCTCTTCAAATGCCAAAAGAGTGGTTGACCATCTCTCCAATTTTAGCTTATGTACAAGTCTTTTATTGTCATTAAAATAAGTTAGTGAAAGACAAATATAAGATGGATGTGACATGGCTTTGGTGGCTTATCTCTCACTAAGCCTTTCAAGGTTTAAGCCATTTACAAGCTTAAGCTTAGCTTTGGCTTGGATAATGGCTTAGTGGATTTCTTCACCAAAATCCCATTAGCCCAAGTCCATTATCTAATGTAGGTGGGCCCCATATAAATGGACAAAGCCCAATAGACAATTTGTCCCTTCAAATTATTCAACCCAAATGCACCATATGAACAACAAGTCATTCAATTTAATCCTCATTGTTTACAACCTATGAAAACTAGGTTAAATCGATGAACCTTAATATTCTGGAACCACGCGAATGTTTATGCTAGCAACCACGTTAACTTAATAACCCTCTCTATCCAATTATCTCTATAACCAAGATAACTAAGTCGAAAGCATAACATTTGTATTGTGTGACTTTATAGGTTCATGTTCAATTGGCAATGGGAAATGATATTATCCAGAATATCACAAGAAAGCTTTCTCGACCAATCGAAGGAATTCTTATTCCTGATTAGTTCCCATAAGTCATGGTTGACCCTAGTAATAGAAGTCATAATTACCCAACTGAATATGAATGTATAGATGGTAATCCATATTCCATAAATCTACTAAGCATAATTATCGTGCACTCCAATCCTTTCATCCAAAGATCTCGATCTTGGCTAGGGTCATGGATTAGCCAAACCCTAATATCAAGATGTTATGTCCACATCACAACTCAATCTTTGATGATAATACTTTGGCCAAAGATTTCATATCAATAATAATTTGATGGCATAGGATCTTAACTCCGTTTACTCGAAGGAACGAATCCTTTCTTGGTTGATCACATACCTCACTATATAACTAGCTAAGGCCACCACATGCCATATGTGAGTGCTTGGATAGCCCTATCATATAAACAGTAACAAACCTTAACCACCAATCTATGAGAAGAGTATCACCTTAAGTCAAATGACTATATTCACTATCATGATCTATATCATAAATGATTGACTGGTAGTAAAATCATATGTCATCATCATCCAGCATCACAGTTCGATCACCCATCCAATGAGTATCCACATGTTTATCTTGAAATTCAGTCAAGCGAGCTGTGAGATGGCCTTTCCGGAACTAGTACAACCCATTCTAAGAGTCCAACGACCATGAATACTTTAAAGTACTTGCACTATATTGAACTGTCACCTCGTTCTCCTCAATTGAGAACCGTTCATCTAATAAGTACTTAAGAACATTATTCTCGGCATAAATGTAAATCCAACATGAATGAAGAATACAAATATATTTCCAATAGGGATTCAGTTACGTAAATATATATAAAGATATATGGCTCGTAGGGCTCACAATACTAACAATAACCATCCTTATATTTCATACGTTTTGAAGAGGGTTGGGCTAGGTTTAGGCTAGGAAATTATCCATCATCAATGAGGTCTTGAATTTCATGCTCATGCCTCCTATATTGGTGTGTGTGATGGTCTATGACTTGGTGGAATTAGCAATAAGCTTTTAGGTTATATTTGAAAAGCTATGTGTTTAGTATAGGTATAAAGCCTTTCCTAAGCGCCACATCTAGTCTGTTCAAGGAATTGGAACACTCATTTAGGGGCTCGGTCCCACGCAGAAGCAGCTGTCATGGTGAATGATTTTTTATTTATCATTTTTTAGTTTTGAAAAAGTTTATAGGAGTTGCCGCCTTAATTTATTTTTTATGGAAAAATATAAAGTAAAAACTCAAAAATTGACTCTAATTAAAATCTCACGGATAAAATGAACTAGACCTTCGAATCGAGTTCAAGTTGGGAACTAGGTTTTCGATTTAAAAAACTTGGACTTCGCTTTAAATTAATTCTGACTAAAAATATTGTTTTCATGAACAATTTAATTTCATGGCATTTATATGGATGTAAAGCAATAAATAAATTAGAAAGCGGTAAACATACATTCAAAGCAGTAAGGAATTGAATTAATTCTGACTAAAAATATTATTTTCATGAACAATTTAATTTCATGGCATTTATATGGATGTAAAGCAATAAATAAATTGGAAAGCGATAAACATACATTCAAAGCAGTAAGAAATTAAAGCAATTATATAATTAAGAGTCGAGGATATTAACTCTAACTCTTATGGATTCTAGGTTAATCACATATTCCTCAATATCACCTTAATTGGAGATATTAATTCTAACCCTTATGGTTTCTATGTTAATCATAAATTCTCCAATTTAAAAGAGCAAAAGCAAGAAAAGGTGAGCAAAAGCAAGAAAAGGGTAGAGAAAATATTTTTGGATTTTTTAGATTTGATACTTTGTTTAGAAGCATGCCTACGTATCCATTCGAATGTAAATCAAAATCCACGTAGCTCGGCCTTCTTGCAAAGGATTTTTGGTTTGAAAATGATTTTGACTTCAGGTCAGTTTAAAAATCGATTTTGGGTCTGATTCACGATCTAATTACTGATAATAGGTTTGGTTCAAAAGTCTAATTATACCTTTCTTTGAGCTTTGTGAGGAGGCGGTGGTCAAATTCTTTTTTCGGACCGGAGTTTCACTTTTTGGGTTTGCGGAGGGGGAGTTAGGTCCAAATATCCAACTTTGCTAAATTATTTTAATGAGAATTAATTTAGGACTCTACTTTGCCTAGTTGGTCTTTAATTTCTCTTAATTCAATAAGAAGTTAGAGAAATCGGTTTGCACTCAAAGAGAGTTAAACCACTTTTATAAGAAAATAATTAGTTAGAAGGAGAAGGGAGAGCTTACTAAGAAAAACTCAACTTAGCAAGTTTAGGTGTGTATGAAATGGCGGAGGAAATGGGGTATTTATAGGGCTTCAAGTGCAAAGTGGTCCAAAAAAAAGAGGAAAAATTGCACTATTGCCCGCGAGAAGAGGAACTAACGCTGCACGTGGGCTTGATGGCGCCACTAAACACAACTGGCGATGCATAGGCTAAAACTTGGCAGTGCATAGGGCGGACTGAAGGCGGCGGCACTAGCCAGGCTAGCTTCTGTAGCCTAAGTCATTTGGCGACGCCACCAGTAATAGCTCGTGGATCCGCTAGTGGCTCCTACAGGCTCTGATTTTATACGTTCATTTCCAATCCATTCTTAGTACTCCGAGTTTAGGGCGATTTTCATCGGGTTCGGTACAGGTTCGCCTAACTCCTGGGTGCAAAATTATGGGTTCACACAGTTTTATATGACTATAGGCTTTGGGGGTAGAGGTTGCAAGATGCCTTCATTTATGAGCATTTCTAGAATTTTGGATACAGGTTCATTTAGTGGGGTGAATTTCCTTGTTTCTTGCATGATAGACTTCTTTTTATCATGTCTTAAAACAACAATTTCTTTCTTATCACAAGACTTTAGTTCCTTTTTTGTCACTTCATTCAAACATTTAGAGATGCCTTGACTCATGGAAGCTTTGAGTTCATGTAAAGTAAACCGCATCACCTCATGAATAGTAACCTTGATTTCTTCTTCTAAAAGGTTCATTTCAAATTTCACTACCTTCCTAACTATTTCTTCTATTTCCCTTTACAAATGGCTCATTGACGTAGGTTCAAATCTAGACATCTGGAGATGTTTCTTATATAGATAAAAAAGGTCTTGTGTTAGATTATAAAAAATGCATGATGTGTGGTTTACAATAACACATAGCATAATAAGGCAAATAATCCATTCATTCATTCGTCCATTCAATTCATTCATTCATTCATCTATTGCTAATCAAAGACATGCCATAGGTCGTGCCTCTACCTTTATTCCTTCCACATGATCTTTTCATCTTTCCTAGGTGTTGGGCTTTAGCAAAATTTTCGGTCCATAGGAATATTTGCTCTTTCTCATGTAGTGAACATACAAAGTTGATCCAAAATAATAGGCTATATAAAACTTTGAATTTCAACTTTTGCATTATGGAGAGTAAAATGTCACCATTTGCCAAGTTTATACATGAATACAATTTAGGATCATGCATGCAAATTAAAGACATCCTAAGAAAAATTGATAAACCATTATATAGGATGTAGTCGAGCTTAAGGTCTAATGGTCCTTGAGAACTAGAATATCCCAATATGTCTCTCAAAGCGGTTGAGTTGAGCACATTTGGTACAAACGACCAGTCAATATCCCTTTTATACAATACAATATAGGTTCAAAAATATGGTTGGCCACACAATAAACTAAGAGGGTGAGTGAAGTTATTGCATTTTTTTACTGACATCGCTGAGGGTAAAAAGGAGTTATTTAATTATATCAGATTTAATAATTTTATAGCAATAGGTCAAAGTTCTCACATGTTTATTCAAGAGGATTTAATAAAATTGATAACCAAACCTTAAGACACCAAGATCCGACAATTCGCCCTCAGCCTTTATTTCTGATTCTTTAGATTGAATTCAAATTCAAGTACTTTGATGTAAAAATTAGTTTCTTGCTTTTTAGAGAAATAGCTTATGTATGAAAACTATTTGGATTCACAAAAAAATTTCCTTCTTTAATGGAACATAAATCAGGAAAGAGTTTTTGTTTGTGTTCTTGCAAGAAGTTTTAAGAAAACTTTATTGGATTTTATGGAAGAAAGATTTATTTGATTTACTTCACCAAAAGATCAAGCTTGAAAATAATTTTATGTTCCTCTTTCTATAAATTTTGATAATCTTAGAAAAGATGGAGGAGAAAATCTCCTCAAATTATATATAAAAAAGTATAGAAAATAAAGATCAAAAGAAAGTCCAAAGAAGAAGTCCCCCAAAAGAAGTCCCCAAAGAGAAGTCCTAAAATTTTAAACTCTTTATATGAAGAGGTAAAGAGGTATTTATAGGCATAGGATGACCATGAGAAGGCTCCTAAATAGATAAAATATTTAGTGTGCAAGCCAAGTACTTGGCGTGTAAGTCAAGTATTTTTCTATTTAACAAAATAAACTCCTAATTAGTAAAAATCATTTAAAAGTTCCTAAATAATAAAAAGAAAAACTCCCTCATTAGCTTGGAGAGTAACTTCCAAACCAAGTACTTGCAAGCTTCCTCTTTATTTAAAAATAAAATTTTTTCTTTAGTAAAACTATTAAAAAGGAATTAAAACCACAAAATTTCTTATTTTATTACATACTAAAATGGAATTACACAAAAAATTAACTTATACTCATATGATTATTTAATTTATGATTATTTAACTTATAAATATCTTAAAATTATTATGATTAGTTATAATTAATAAGTTAATAATTTTATAATATAAGAGTTATTTTTGTACTTTAAAAAAATATTAATATTATTTATGCACTGAAGAAAGAGAAAGTGAACATAAAGTTAAAGGAGAAAAGAGTGTGATGTATTATTTTCGTAACATAAGATTATTTTTTATCTTAAAAAAAAATGTTCATAACATTTTTGTGTCTCTAAAAGAAAAATGAGCTATACTACCGTAACATGATAATAATAATAATAATAATAATAATAATAAGCTAATTGCATTTTATTGTAGCTAAGAGTTAAAATTTTCTAAGTTAAACTGGATCCATGATCAGGTATACTCTCAATGGATTTGGATCCAGTAAAATGTGTTGATAGACAAAGCTCAGTACCGAGCCGGCGGATAAAATAGCAAAACAAGAAGCAATAGCGAGACAAAGGGAAGCAAAGCAAAGCTAATGGAAGCACTGAAAGTGTGGACTCTCTCTTCTAAACCATTTAGGCACCTTCTCCACTTGGCCTCTTCAACCACCACCACCACCAGAAGAACCTATTCCGCCTTAGTCCTGCGCTGTTCCTCCACCAACACTTCCGGTAATTCCATTGCCACCACTAGAGTCGCCGGCCGCAACCGTAGGTCCTCCTCCTCCTCTTCTTCTTCCTCCACGTCAGACAGAGAAGCTGTTCGCGCCATTCGTCTTAAGAAGGTTAGAATAGTCTGATTCTTTTGGTTGTTGCGTATTTGATTGGCAAATATCTGGAATTTAATGAAGAAAACAAATTTGATATATCAATGTCTTTATCTTTGAAGAACTCAACACTTGTATCTATAGTTAGGCTCTGTTTGGTTTCCCAGAAAATCAAGGAATGTAAAAGAGAAATTTAATTTTGGATATTCATATTTTCAAGACCATGAGTTTGTTTACTTGATTCGTTTTTGATTTTTCTACCTTTTCAATTCTTGTTTTATAGGTTGAAGAACTGAGGAGCAAAGGACTTGAGCCCTATGCCTATAAGTGGGATAGGACTCATACTACTAGTCAGTTACAAGAGATATACAGGGATCTAGCCAATGGTGAAGAGTCAAATGATTCGAATGATCATGTGTCAATAGCAGGCAGAATTGTGGCTCGCAGAGCATTTGGAAAGCTTGCCTTTCTGACCCTTAGAGATGACTCTGGGACCATTCAGGTTTTTTCCCTTTTATTTTCATATGGTCATTCTTTTTAACATTTATCATTTGATGCTGGAGGAATTTAATATTTTTTCTTGAATTTCTGATTTTTACTTGCTCACAGTGTTTTTTTTTCCCTTTTGTAATAAGTGTAGCTCTTTTTTCCTTTGTTCCAGCTTTACTGTGAGAAGGATAGGCTCTTAAATGATCAGTTTGAGCAGTTGAAGGCACTTGTTGATATTGGTGATATATTGGGTGCTTGTGGCTCAATGAAACGCACTGAGAAAGGTCAACTTCCTAACATAAAATTAATTTCGGGGAGTTGATTGTATTTTGAAATTATTACATAGCCTTCTTTATTTTTTCGTGTTGGGATGCAAGTGGCATTTGAGGAATGTTATGCTTCCTGCATTCTTCTGAACTTGGCAATGCTACTTTCTTAATGTCTTACTATAATCCTAAGAAACCTCTTGTTAAATGTCATTTTTTTTCCTGGTTTGTCTTTCAGGTGAGCTTTCAGTTTGTGTTAATTCTTTCAATATTCTTACAAAATCCCTCCTTCCACTGCCGGACAAATATCATGGCCTAACTGATGTAGATAAGCGTTATCGCCAACGGTGAGTTTGTTTTCTATTTCTTAGTTGCTTTAATAGATGCTTTGTTTGAGTTCTAAGATGACATAAGACAGTGAAATAATCTTCTCTAGATATTCACAGATGGATCTTTTTAGCAAAGTCTTTTAGAGAATATATTTTTTATGAGATAAAAATAACATATAAATGCTCTGTCATAATTTTTAACGAGGACTGACACATTGAGATGATTTAATGGTTATGAGCTTGCTACATGTCCCTGTTTAATATGCAAATAATTAATTATTTATTTAGTCTTGTGATTGTCTCTTATCTTCTGAAATAACTTTTTTTCAATGTCTAGGTATGTTGATATGATTGCAAATCCTGAAGTAGCTGATGTGTTCCGTAAAAGAGCTAAGGTGGATTATCTTCATTGTCCATTTTAATTTTTAAACTTTGAATTCTTCAACTGTAACTTTCATGATTTTTCAGCAGGTTCAGTACATTTCTTTTTTATATCTTGATCATTATATTGAGCTTTGCTTTTACGAAGATTTTCATGAAAAGTTGTAAGTGGTCAAGAAGGCCTTACATCTCTAGACCTGGCCGAAAATGTAGCACTAAATCAAGTCAATTGGAGGAAAAGGATCAAATTGCTGACCTCAACTAGATTGTGATTGAGGCCGATTTGAGATGGGTTGGTTATCATATTAAACTATCACAATAATGAGGCTCTTTGAATTAATAGGAAGCATTATGAAGATTAAAAAAAAACTTAGTCAAATAAAATTCCATTTACTTGGATGCCATTTGATATCACGGATAAACAAACCTAGAATGGAATTTTAACCATGCTACCTGCATGCCACCATAGAACAGTAGTGAACTTTATTTGTGTTGAAGCATTTGATGCATAAAGTTGGTACCTTTGCCTAATTCCAGCCAATTTGAACCTTGAAAAAGTGTAATACAAATTAGCTGAATTCTCATGCAGAAGTCCAGTGTCTATTTTTCTGTTGTACCATACACCAAACATGACTGGGCTTGATTGTTGGTGAAAATTGTACCTTCATCACTTTTTATCTGTATGCATTATAAATGTTTAGAGAAGCTCCTTCTTTCTTTATTCTGCATTCTAATAAATACATATTGTGGAGCTGGCATGAATTGTATCACTGAAAAAAAAGAAAAAAACAATTTTAAAATATTATATATGATGCTTTTTCTGAATCTCAAACTGTTGAGGGGAAGTCTTAACCTTATAAATTTTCTGCTTTTAAAATACTCTAGATGGTTCTGATTGGAAGACATTTTGATTTTCTGATTGAGACAACTGAAGGATTGCCATCTCATCTGTTTATCCTTTTGTTTCTTGTGGTTTAGGAATTTAAAATTACTGATTGTTTAAACTCTCCTTTGACAGATTGTTTCAGAAATTCGCAAGACAGTGGAATCATTAGGTTTTGTTGAAGTTGAAACTCCTGTTTTACAGGTTTGTTACCATCTTCGTAGTGCTTTTGGTTGACACCTTTTCTACACCTATATCATATTATGAGGGAAAAATAATCAGTGCAAGAAGTTTTTGTATACTGAAAGTTGGTTTTGCATATCATTGGCACATTGAGTGATAACAGTCGAATCAATGATTCAATGAAAGAGCTTTCATTGGCTAGGAATTGGGAGTTGAAAAGATATATAATAATTAGGCGGAGATGGGAGTTGAAAAGCTTAACATAATAAACTTTTTGAATGGAAAAATTGGGACTTTGGGAGCATTTCTTTTGTCCATAGCCCATTGAGAATGCTATATTTACCGTAGCCTTTGCTGCAGCAGTTGCAAAAGTCTTAGGCTTGATTGTTCACTGGGGTAGTTCTGTGCTTCTATGTGTTCAGGGCAGGGAAATTGTCATATTTTATTATTATCTTTTTATAACTGTGTGGAGAAATATTGGGCTTTAATTAACACATTTAAGGTTGCACTTGATATTGTAACTATGCATGTAATATGTCACAGCCCAACTTGGGAGCCATGACGGTCCTAGGGTACGGGTGATGCCAATGCTACCAGTACCGCGAAGAACCCATAATTCTATACTAAAATGGCATGCAAAAACAAATAAACATAAAACAGCTTAGATAATTT
>CANXYC011931811.1:0-15832 GCA_948193065.1 Aleurites moluccanus | reverse complement strand
ATTGTTTTAATCTAAGCTGTTAGATTAAAACCTAGTTGGTCAAGAGACTTATAAATATGATGAGATCATAATTAAGTTAATAAGAAGTCATAATACATCCCTTTGGCCGAAACACCTTGAGAGGAAACACCAAAAGAATTCCGCCAACTCCTTGTATTCTCCATCAAGCCAAAACACCCTTGACTTGGACATAAGGGTTTTTGGCTTCTCTTTCCAAAAAGGCTTGTTGTTTGATCTTCGCGTGGATTACTAGTCGGGCTTTCTTCATCTCGTGGAAAGATAGTGGTTTTCTACAACCCTTTCTTAGTGGTCAAGTGAAGAAAGAGTTTCAAACACAAAGGTAAAAGATCTTGAATCTTTAATCTAATCTTTGATTTTAATCAACATAGAGATCTTGGATTGTGATTTTTTTTGTTTTCCGTTGCACCTAACGACCTAAATCCCAACACATACAGTGTAAATCCAAGGATTACCAAGATGTACCATGATATGAGGGATGTATATTGGTGACCTGGTATAAAGGGAGATGTAGCACAATTTGTCTCCAAATGCTTAGCTTGTCAGCAAATTAAGTTTGAGCATTAGAAGCCATTAGGGTTGCTTCAGGAGATTGAGTTGCCCGAGTGGAAATGAGAGCAGGTTACAATGGATTTTGTAATGGGTTTACCGAGAACTACCAGGGGTTATGACTCCATATGGGTGATTATAGACCGGTTGACGAAATCTTCTCATTTTCTGGAGGTTAAGACCAGTTATATGGTAGCTCAGAATGCATAGTTGTATGTGGATATGATTGTGCGACTTCAGGAGGCTATGGGCACTCAATTACGGTTTAGTATTGCTTTTCATCCACATACTGATGGGCAGTCGGAGAGGATAATCCAGACTTTGGAAGATATGCTTTGGTTGTCTGTTCTGGATTTTAAAGGTAACTAAGATCAATATCTGCCATTGATTGAGTTCTCTTATAACAACAGTTATCACTCTTCTATTGGTATGGCTCCATTTGAAGTACTATATGGTAGGAAATGCAGATCTCCAATGTGTTGGGTGGAGCCAGGGGAGAAGCAGCTAGAGGGGCTAGAGTTGATCAGAGAGACAATGGAAAAGGTACCTATGATTAGAGATCGAATGAAGACTGCTTTCAGTAGGCAGAATAGCTATGCCGATCCGAAGAGGAAAGATGTACATTTTACAGTTGGTGACCATGTCTTCCTTAAGATCTCACCGATGAGGGGTATTATGAGATTTGGGAAGAGGGGAAAGTTCTCACCATGGTTTATAGGTCTATTTGAGATTCTTGAGAAGATAGGTAATATGCCTTATAGATTGGCTCTTCACCTAATATGAGCCACGTACATCCAATTTTTCATATCTCGATACTGCGAAAATATGTGTCTAATTCATCACACATATTAGAGGTATAAGATATGGGACTCAATGAGGACTTGTCGTATGAGGAGCTTCCAGTAGAGATAGTTGATCGACAAGTCAGGCAGCTGCGAAATAAGGAGATCCCCATGGTAAAAGTGCTTTGGAGAAACCAGTCAATGAAGGAGTGCACTTGGGGATGAGAGACAGATATTCATTCATGTTCCAGCAATGAGGTATGCATTTTATTGAAATTCGAGGACGAATTTATTTGAAGGGAGATAGAATATAATACCCTAAAAAGTCCTAACTTATATGCATGAATTAATTCTCAGTATGTGGTTTAAAGGCATTGAAATGATGGGAAATAATTTTAGAGACACAGTTAGAAAGCGAACAAATTACTTTTCTGAAAATCGGCGGTGTCAGGAACACTGCCGAGGAATTAGCTGTCTGGTCAATAGATGAATTTCTGATTTTGACTAGGGGTAAAAAATAACATAAAAGCAAGTGTAATTTTGGTAAAAAGAAAGAGGTGAAAAACATTTAGGAACACTGAAAAAGTAACTGATGGCAAAACCGTAAATAAATAGAACTTCGAGGTGAATAGTGAAAATAAGTATGTCTGGGTTTCAGAATGACTCTGAAACTATTTTTATAAATAAGTATAAATTAAAATAAGCTTTTTGGTTTCCCACTTTGAAATCTAAATCCTAACATAATTGACAGAATAAATTACAGAAGAAGTTGGGGTCAAAGTATAATTACTTGGAAGTTTAAGGACCAAAATATAATTAGCCATTAAGATTTTTATATAAAAGAAATAATTAGAAATTATTTGCCATCTTCTTCTTCTTTCTCCCATTTGGCCGAACCCTTCTCCCTTCTTCCATTCCATTTCTTCATTTCCAACCAAATTTCCTTAAGAAATTTCATAGAAAACTTGAAATTCAACGTAGTTCTACTATTTTCCTCCATTAATTTGCTTGGAAAGATAAAGGAATTCAAGAAATTTGGACTTCATCATTTCATCTAGGATTCCAAATTGAGGTAAGAAATTGATTTGTTTGTTTTTTTAGTTCATTTAGATGATTTAGACATTGAATTGAACGAGTTTTAGGTTAGATTGCATCAATTGATGTATTTGGATAGAAATTCCTAATTTGCCTAACCTAATTGAAGTTGTATGAATGAGCTATGTTAATTAGTGTTAGGTTGTATTAATTTATCTTAGAATATGTTAATTGGAGGTCATTAGATAACTAATTGATAGTTATTTTGGTGAAGAAAACAAGAATTGCACAAGTTGTGCATTTTGCCTCCTTTGAAGATTTTTAGTGGAAATCAATTTTCCAAGGCATTGGAAGCTTTAGGTGAGTTTTATATGCATCATTTGACATGTCCTAAGCAATGAAAATTGATTTGGAAACCATATGGAAAAACTTCATTTTGGCTGAACCTAATTGCACTATTCATTGCCTTGATTTTTCTTCATTTTTCCTTTGGATTTCTTAGCCAATTTGATGCCTTTAATGTTGTTTAATATTGTATAATTGATGCCTATTGTGTTGTTGACAATGTGAACTTGTTGTTGTTTGAATTGGGCATGCCAAATTTGCACCAAACCTTAACCTAATGGCTTGACCTTTTGTGCCCACCATGTGTTTGATGAAATGCTTAGTTGTTTTGCCTTTGGCCTATTGCTTTGTTATCCATAGGCCTACCATTTGGATGCCATCGTCGCCAGAGAAATTGGTATGCCAATTGGCCTACCGATTTCCTTTACCGAGCCAACCTTTGTTCCATACCTTTGTTGTTTACCAAACCGTTTATCATCGATTGTATAGCATATATTGTAAAGCCATTGATTCGATCGCTAATTGATTTGAATGATATTGAGCTTATTAATATGGAGGATACAATTGTTGCATAATGGTGTCCATTGATATGTTTCTTTCTTATATTGATCCTAATATGGCTTGACAGAGCTACCACTCCGATAGGGTATTGAGAATATACTGTCGGTGATGTGCACATTGTATTACTGATGCCCTAGCTGGGAAGGGTTATGGTCCTGGCCATAAGACCTTATTAGTCTTATGCTGACTGATATGGATATTACTGGAGGCTGTATGTTCGCATATAGTCCATACTGATACTACTGGAAACTGTATGATTTCATATAGTCCATCCCTTTGTCTGTCTTACCATATTATACCGGGCCTATGATATACTTATTGACTATTCTGTCACCTTCTATTACTGATTATGTAAATTGTTCACATTAAGCTATTGATATCATTGTTCCATCTGTTAACCATTATATTTATTGGCGATGCAAAAAGATTCACTCAGTATCTTATATACTCACTCTTTGCTTTGTTTACCATTTCAGGAGAGGAGTAGATTGCAGAATCCTATCTTCAGACATTCGAGGATTACTGCTTACTGTCATTTCATGTAAATATTATATATTCTGTATTTTTGGTGTTCATAATCTACATGCTCCATGGAGTATATATGGGTTAGTTAGAATATGAACATGTATTTGTATATGATGATATTTTATGGTATATGATGATTATATGGCATGTTATAATGACTGTTGCAGCTAACTGCACTAGATTATAGTAAGAATTGCAGAATGACAGAATGAATGGTAATTAAATAAAATGAATAATTAATTGATCATTTTAGATTGTGCATGTGATACTGGGTTCTACGGGTGCTGGTCGTCATTGGCATTTCCCGCATCCTAGGACCGTCGCGATCCGAAAACTGGTCGTGACATATAAGATCATTATCCTTAACAAAGGAACATTATAGCATAGGCAAAATTACACAAAAGTCATTTAGGATATATATTCAGAATATATCAAGAAGATACATTTATACTGGTGAAAAAGAAAGTCACCCATTTTAGCAAATTTGGTAACAATTGGTTTCTTAAGAAAATTAACAAAGGTCATTTCATCTAACACTTAGTGTGCACCACTTTAAGTCTAAATAAATATAGTTTTGAGACATATTGATCAAGAGCCAAAGTTCATAATTCAAGTCCCAATGGCAACAAATACAAATACGTTATCAAACAGGGTTTATATACATCAATAAATAACATAATCAGAGCTTAAATTCAAGAAAACTTTAAAGGAAACTCAAACGAAACACTTTGGCCAAAAAGTTGAAGGAATTTAAATGGATTCAAATTATTCAAAGAAAGGTTTAAACATACGTAATAATATACGTATAACTCACCAGAACCGACAATTTGATCGTTTACGCGATATAATGCCAATTTGCCTATAATGGGCAAAAGTAGTGTTCTTCGATTTCCTTCGATTTTACAATCAATTTTATCACATATTTAGCCTTAAATGAATGTTAACTAACGTATTTAAACATTAATTAGAATTATGAAAACCTATACAGAAAATTTAATTTAAACATAAACCTAATTTTAGGTTTTCTCCAATTTCGATCCAATCTTAAAATCTATCAATCTAATCATGTTTATAATAATTTATATAGCTTAAATAAATTAAAATAATGAAGAAAACATCATCCTTATGTGAATTATTGAAGTGGCCGAAATTTAGGTTTGGAGTTTCATCAATTTCTAGCTTGAATTTCTTGAAATTTTCTATGGAAACTAGTTTAATCGGAAGTTTAATTGAGTTTTCTATCGATTTTACTTGAAATTTGGGTGAAATTAGTGGAGTTTTGGATGGAGGAGAATTTCAGCTAGTTGGCTATAGAAAATGAAGGAAAATTTTATATTTAATGAAGAATTAGAACATATTTATATGAATTAACTTTCAGCTAATTTGATTTTTCCCCCCGACACTTCTCGTATTCACACTTTGAACCCGAAACTTTTCATTATTTATCTTTTTATCCCATTTTAATTCTGAAACAATATTTCTTATATTTCTCCAGCTTATGAGTCTAATGGTGATATTAGAAATTTAAAATTTCAAACTCGTTCATTAATCAAAACGTCAATGTGCTTACCTAACCACCGAGTCGATTTTTAGCGATTTATCAAATCGTGTAAGTATGGTTTTCTAATGTCTAAACTAACTCTATTTATGCTTAAACAATATATATTCAAAGTTATATAAATGAAATTTGAGAGTGTTACATTATCAAACTACAAGATCAAGAAATTGGTTTCGCAGGATTGCCAACTAAGAAAGATAAATTGAAGAGTACTAATGATGAGTTAGTTTCATATATTTAATAGTTTGTTAGTTAGTTTGTTACAATTAGTTACAAAATTAGTTACACCTTTAGAACTTATTTTTCACGTGATAGAGTTTCTTTACTTTTAGCCTAACTACTATTTATATATAACTGTAAATTTTGTACTGTGAACTGTGTGTGTAAAATTGATTGAATAAAATCATTTTTTTTTCTGCATTTGTTTACAGATAATCTTTTCTTTTCTTTAGATGTTTATGATAGCAGAAGCACAATTAAAATACAATGTGAATGTTTATTAGTCAATAATAATTACTAATTGAGTATGTAGTAAATATCAATAATAAATATAAACAATTAAGAACAATGTTATATTTGCAAACATAAATATTTAACAACCAAATTTAACTATTTACTAATGTATTAAAGGTTATATATAAATATTTATTTTATATATGAATGTAATTTTAAAATACAATGTGAGTGATAGCAATCAGTAATAATGATTAAATAAGCATATACATAAATATCAATAAAAGATATAAATAATTACAGATATAATTATTTATTAAATAATCAGCGACCAAATATATAAATACATATGCTTATGTATTAAACATTATATATGAATAAACATGAATATATAACCATGAATAAAGATATAATTAATCAATATTAACTCATAAACTTGCAAATAATTAACTAACAAAAATTGCTAACAAGCAAATAGAAAATTTCAATTGAATAAATGAGATAAAAAAAAAAAGACAAATACAAATACAAAAATTTATAGCAGTTCCAGCAATTTTTTACCTACATTCACTCTCCAAATTTTCCTTGAATTCTCTATTATTTACAATCTTTTTATAGTTACAATAATCCTTTTGTGGATTCATGATTAAAATCCAATTCTAATTTTGGTTAAAAATTACTATCCACTAACTTCTTCCTTGGTGCTTGTTAAACCTCTACTACCGAAAGTTACCTCAACTCATTTTTCTGGTACAAGATAATTTGATGAATTTAAGCTTACAAACCTAAAGATTTCACGTACTTCACTCTTTATGTCACGACCCGGTTTTTCAAGCCGCAATAGTCTTAGGGTACGGGAAATATCAATGGCGACCGGCACACGTAGAACCCAATATCAATCATATTAATCTATTCATTCAATATAATTCATGTACATCACATTCATAATATCCAATCATTTTGTTAATATGCCATACACTCTGATAATATCATATATATATGGATCCACAAAATATGCCATTAATTATATATCATCCATTTAATATAATTAATATCAGTTACATGTTCATTTCCTAGCTAACCCGTACATACCCATGGAGCAACTAGATTATGAACACCAAAATAAATATTGTCCAATATAGAGTAACGGTAAATACATCTGAAAATCAATGGTAGAATTTTCAGAGAAGTAGAAGTCTGGATTCTGCAGCTCTAATCCTCTCCTGAAAGGGGAAACAAATAAAAGGGTGAGTATAGATGATACTCAGTGAATCCACATGCATCCTAATAAATAATAGGTGTCAATAACATAGGTGTTAGTCAATAATAACAGGGTACCGAATAAATGTCAAGGTACAGCAAAAACAGTAACATCATATGGTTCAGTAGTATATATGGAGAGACAGATATCAGGATGGATTGCATGAAAAGAAATCATACAATCTCCAGTCAGTCAGTGCTTTGGACTATATAAGTCCTAAATCATCAATAACAGGGCATATAACATAAGGCAGATCAGACCTTATGGCCAGGACCATAATCCCCTCCTAGTTAGGGTACAGATATACAATGTGCACAAGGTCGACAGTATTTCCCCACTCCCTTGTCGAATCGAAAGTTCTGTCACAACCATATCAAGGTCAATAACAAGGGATACCATGAACAATAATGGCATCCGGATTCAATCAATCAACTAATCGGTTCAGTATCAATCATATCAATAATCAATGTCAATAATGGCCATGCCATGTACAATATCCAATACAATTCAAGATTTGGTAATAAGGATAATTTACATGACAAAAAATAAGGTTCGGTATTCAAACGTAGTTATCAATAAATCAAGGTTTTATAACAGTATATAGATTGATTTAGCAAAGATTTATGGATACAATTTAAAAGAAATCCAAAGATAGTATAAATACATGGTTTGGCCCCTTTGGGGTTTTTCCCAATTGGTACACAATAATTATTTAAGTGAATTCAATAAGATAGATGATGCATGTAGAACTCACCTCAATTTCCCAATAGCCAATAACTTAGTCAAATTCACCAATTTCCTCCAAAATCTCCAATTTTTTTTTTTTGCTACTAGGAGAATTCAGTTTCTACAATCTACAAATTCACATTGAATTGGTCATCAATTTACGGTCTACTTACATCCAATTAGCAAATTCCATCATCAATTTATGAATCACATCACTAATCTATCATATCTTATTTCAAAATTCCATATAAACCCTAGAGTTTAGGGATTTCAATGAATTAGTGTTAATCTATATAAAATAACACTAAATCCATTTATTCTAACCTCAATAATATCTATTAAATCAATAAAATCTAACAAATCGTCACTTACTTCAAATGAGTGTCAATGGCAGAAATTATTCTTCTCTACTCCAAAATATTTTCCAGCTCTTCCCACAAGCTTAAAACGGAATGTGTTAGTCACAGAATATCTCTTTGTGTTTCCACGAATTTTCTCCAGAGATTTTGATGGAGAAATCGCTAAAACGATGATGAAGAAGAAGAAACAGTATTCGGCTCCTTTGGGAGAGAAGACGAATGCACAAGTCACGGGAGCAGAAAAAGAAATAAAAGGTTTAAGTGTTTTTAATTTTCTCAGTTACTGCCCCTTTATAATAAATTACTACCTCTTTAATATAGGCTACTGCCTCAGTAACGGAATTAATTCATTCCGCTCCGCTAATTCAAATCCGCCATTCCAGCTCGCGAGTTCTCCAGCTCGCGAGTTCTCCAGCTCGCCATTCCACTTTGCATAAGCCAGCTCGCCTATGCCGGCTTGCATATGCCTCTTCGCACTTCCCTCTTCGTGTTTCCTCTTCGCACTTTGCTTTTCACAATTCCTCTTCGCCCTTCCTCTTCGCATTTCCTCTTCGCCATCCCCTCTTCGTATTTCCTTTTTGCATTTCCTCTTCGCCATTTCCTCTTCGCCTTTCCTCTTTGCCATTCCCTCTTCACATTTCATCTACGCCATTTCCTCTTCGCCTTTCCTCTTCACCATTCCCTCTTCGCATTTCCTCTTCGCCATTCCCTCTTCGCCATTTCCTCTTCACAATGTCGGTTCACCATTGTCTCTTCGCAATGTCGGGTCGCATTTCCCTCTTCGCATTCTCACCTCGCATTCTCCTCTTCACACTCCCAACTTGCACTTCTTCTTCACGAGGCCAACTCAACAAGGTCTCTTTGCAAGGCCAGCTTAGCAAAGCCAGTTCGCCTGGCCAGCTCGCAAATGTTGGCTGAAAACACTCTAACCCAACTTACGCAATTCTCTACTGACCTGTAAATTTTCTAACTTCCAGCACTTAGAATATTTTTACCAATTTAGGAACTCAATCTATTAATCAATATTCTATACTGAAATTTCCATTCTCATTTACAATCATTATTCCAGAATAATTAAATATGTAGAAATCATACTTACTGCCAAATAGATTAATTTAGCTAAATAAAATTTTAAAATTATACACACACACACACACACACACACACACACACACACACACACATATATATATATATATATATATTCGAAAATTACATATGAAAATGGTAGGTGTTACATTCTTCGCTTCTTCAATTAAATTCGTCCTCGAATTTAAATAATACCTAACTCAAAACTGAAAAAGAGATGGGTATCTATTCCGCATCTCCCGCTCACTCTCCTCAATTGACTGATTCCTCCATAGCACCTTAACCATCGGGATCTCTTTATTTCGAAGCTTTTTAACCCGTTGATCAACAATCTCCACAGGTAGCTCCTCATATGATAAATCATCACTGAGATCCACCTCCTGCATCTCCAGAATGTGTGATGAATCCGATACATATTTTCGCAGCATCGATATATGAAAAACTGGATGTACATGGCTCATACTAGGTGGAAGAGCCAATCTATAAGCCACATTGCTAATCCGCTCAAGTATTTCAAACGAGCCTATAAATCTCGTTGACAGTTTGCCTTTCTTTCCAAATCTCATGACTCCCCTCATCGGTGAGATCTTTAGGAAGACATGATCACCAATAGAAAACTGTACATCTTTTCTTTTGGGATCCACATAACTTTTCTGCCTACTAAAGGCAGTCTTCATACGCTCTCGGATCATAGGAACCTTCTCCATAGTCTCTCTAATTAGTTCGGGTCCCTCTAGCTGCTTTTCTCCCGGCTCCAGCTAACACACTGGTGATCTGTACTTTCTACCATATAAGGCTTCAAATGGAGCCATACCAATCGAAGAATGATAACTGTTATTGTAAGAAAATTTGATCAAAGGCAGATAATAATCCCAACTACCTTTGAAATCCAAAACACATAACCTGAGCATATCCTCCAAGGTTTGAATCGTCCTCTCGGATTGCCCATCAGTCTGTGGATGGAAGGCAGTACTGAACCGTAGTTGGGTACCCAAAGCTTCTTGAAACTTTTGCCAAAACCGTGCTATGAACTGTGTACCCCGATCAAATATGATCACTAATGGGATTCCATGAAGATGCACAATTTCATCCACATATACTTGTGCATACTAAGCTGCTGAATAGTTAGTCTTAACCCCCCAAAAGTGTGCAGACTTCGTCAATATATCCACAATAACCCAGATAGAGTCATATCCCTTAGAAGTCCTAGGTAGACCAACTATAAAATCTGGTACACATATACGTTTCCCACACCTAAAAATCTCATCATCAATAGTGAACTCGATCATTCATCCACTTAGAACCTCTCCTTTCAATTTCAGAAAATAAGGATCTCTTTCCTGTGCCGCTCATATGTCGTCAATCAATAATGACCTTACCCGAAACTAGGCTATCAGAGCCTGGTTCCGATCCTGGGAACCCAAATCTATCTCTACTCCGCAATCAGCTAACTACCTCAAATCTCGAATCAATGGCCTCCGGCCAACTACAATATGAGCAAGACTCTCCATCGATTTCCTGCTCAAGGCATCCGCCACTACATTGACCTTCCCTGAGTGATAAAGAATCTCATAGTCATAATCTTTCAAAAGCTCAACCCATCTTCGCTGCCTCAAATTCATATCTTTCTACTGAAATATATACTGTAGACTCTTATGATCAGTATATATCTCACATTTAGCCCCGTATAGATAATACCCCCAAATCTTCAAGGCAAAGATGACTGCTGCCATCTCAAGATCATGAGTAGGATAATTTGCTTCATGCTTCTTTAATTGATGAGAAGCATAAGCAATCACCCTACCTAACTTCATCAGAACACACCCTAGGCCAATCCTTGAAGCATCACAATACACAGTATACTTCTCCTCCTCCACTGGCAATGCCAAAATCGAAGCACTGGTAAGGCAATATTTCAGAGTTTGAAAACTCCGATCACATTCATCTGTCCAGACATATCGCTCCTGCTTCCTCATCAATCTAGTCAGAGGAGCAGCAATACGGGAGAAGTCTTTCACAAACCTCCGATAGTATCCAGCCATACCCAGAAAACTACGTACTTCTGAAACATTGGTAGGCTGGGGCAATTGGCAACCGCTTCAATCTTCTGAGGGTCTACCATAATACCCTCCTTACAAATGACATGCCCCAAAAAGCATACCTCGGTTAACCGAAATTGACACTTTGATAATTTAGCATATAGTTAATGCTCCCGAAGTATCTGCAAAACAATCCTCAAATGCTCCCTATGTTCTTCCTCACTCCTGGAATAAATAAGAATGTCATCAATGAAGACAATGACAAACCTATCCAAATAAGAACTGAACACTCTATTCATCAAATCCATGAAAGCCATTGGAGCATTTGTCAACCCGAATGGCAATACTAGAAATTCATAGTGGGCATAACAAGCTTTAAAAGTAGTCTTGGGTATATCTCCACTCCGAATCTTCAGTTGATGATACCGAGACCTCAAATCAATCTTTGAAAAATGGCTGGCGCCCTGCAGTTGATCAAACAAATCATTGATCCGTGGCAACAGATACTTGTTCTTTACTGTAACTTTATTCAGCTGTCTATAATCAATGCACATCCGTAAAGAGCCATCTTTATTTCTCACAAATAAAACCGGTGCACCCCACGGAGAACTGCTAGGTCGGATGAATCCTCTATCCAATAGCTCCTGTAACTGAACCTTTAACTCCTTCAGTTCCACTAGAGCCATCCTGTAAGGTAGAATGGATATCAGATCTGTGCCTGCATACACCTCAATCTCAAACTCAGTCTCCCTATCAGGGGGCAATCCTGGCAACTCCTCAGGAAAAATGTCAGGAAACTCCTAGACTACCGGTATCTGATCCAAACATACCAAAGATTTCCGCACATCTATCACATGGACCAAGTAGGTTGAACAACCTTTCCTTATCAATCTCTGAGCCTGAATAGTAGAAATGAGATTAACTCGAAATTCCCGAATGTCACCCTGAAATTCAAACTCCTGTTGCCCCTCAGGCTGGAATTTAATCCTCTTCCTATAACAATCTATTACTGCCCGATGCTTAGTCAATCAATCTATTCCCAGTATCACATCCAATTTAAGCATAGGCAACTCTATCAAGTCGGCACGCAAAATACGATCATCAATCTTAATCACACAATCAGGATAGTAATAGTTAACATCCACAGATTCTCCCATTGGAGTGTCAACAGATAATGGAATATCTAATAACTGCCTCTCCTTATTCAGTTTGGTTGCGAAATATGGGGACATAAATGAATGAGTTGCACCCGAATCAAATAAGGCATTTGCAGCCTCATTCTGAATCAGAATAGTACCTGTGATGACATTATTTGATCTATGAGCATCTTAAGTGTTAACTGCGAACACTCTACCCTGGCCTCTGCCAACTGGAGCTTGACCACTACAAGAAGCCTAATTTTCTCTACCCCTGCCTCTGGCTACTATTTCTCTGCCCATATTATGGCTATTCTGAACTGTCGGCTGTGATACCGTAGCCGATGGCTGCTGATCAGCCCTCATTGGACATGTGCTCACAAATGGTCATGCTGGCCACATCATGAACATGCACCTAATCTCCTCCAGCATTCCCCTCCGTGTCTCCTACCACAATAACCACAAGTAGGGATGCTGGGTACCTGCGACACTGATCTAGAAGAGCTCTGTGAGTACACAGGTGCTGGCTGAACCATGGGTTGATCCCTACTCTGAAATCTCCTCCTTTGGTTACTACCCGAGGATATCTGCTCTGATCTCAATACCGGCTTAACCTGTCTAAAATGGAAGTTGTTCTCCCCTCTCTTACTCTGTGACCCTGAGCTGTTTTTCCTCTTTTCTTCTCTTTTTGCCCTTTCTGCCTTGTATTTGTCTTCCATTTGTGTAGCTTTATCTACTATAGTAGTCAATGAAGTAAACTCTGTAGCAAGCAAGGCATTGTGTAATGCAGCATTCAGTCCCCTTCTGAACTTACTGATCCGGTCTGCCTCTGTGGGTACTAAATGTTCAGCATACCTACTAAGCAGAATAAATTCCTCAAAATAGTCCTCGACCAAGCGATCTCCCTGCTCTAACTGCTCAAAACTCACCAAGTGACGGGTCCTAACACCCTCAGTAATAAACTCATGAATCAATCACTAACGAAACTCTGCCCAGGTAGGTGGGTGCTTACCGTACAATCTGGTCTCAATATGTCTAGAAAACCATGTCCAGGCTTTCCCTTTCAGTAACAATCCGACTAACTCAACAGATCTGAGCTTAGAACAAGGCAGTCTCCTGACTACCTTCTCAACCTCCTCCAGAAAATCTACTGGATCAACACCTCTCTCCCCTCTAAACTTTGACAGACTTAGCTTCAGGTAGCTGAACATAGAAACACCACCCTCAGGGATCTCCCTCCTAACACCCTGTGCAGCTGGCTCCCTCTGAGCCCCTACTGGCTATACAAGTGTGGGTGCCATAACCTCTGGTATCACAGGTGGCTGAACAACTGCAAGAGCAGATGGTGGTTGTGCCTACTGCCTCTCTCTCCTTATCTCAACCATCTCTCTCCTGAGATCCATCAACCCTCTCATCATCTTGACCCTCCAAGGGTCATCTCCTATGTCAGAATCCTCTGAAGCCCGTCGAGATCGGGACGGACCTTCAGATACGCTCATCTCTCTCACAAGTGACTCATTAGAGGCAACCTCAACCTCCCTGGTACCACGGTCTCTGCTATCTGACATATCTGAGATATTTGTTGAGAAAACAGAAATGATCTTAAAATACAGCAAAACTCAGAATATAAACATATAACAGACGATCATATCAATGGACGACAAAGGAAATTCTATGCTCCATGGTATTCTTAAATTCTACCCCATTCTATATCTAGTCACTATCCGTTGGTCACTTAGATGCACATTTTGTAACCTAAGGCTCTGATACCACCTCTGTCACGACCCGGTTTCCCAAGCCGTGACGGTCCTAGGGCACGGGAAATATCAATGGCGACCGGCACCCGTAGAACCCAATATCTGTCATATTAATCTATTCATTCAATATAATTCATGTACATCAAATTCATAATATCCAATCATTTTGTTAATCTGCCATACACTCTGATAATACCATATATATATGGATCCACAAAATATGCCATTAATTATATATCATCCATTTAACATAACTAATATCAGTTACATGTTCATTTCCTAACTAACCCGTACATACCCATGGAGTAGCTAGATTATGAACACCAAAATAAATATTGTACAATATAGAGTAACGGTAAATACATCTGAAAATTATTGGCAGAATTTCCAGAGAAGTAGAAGTCTGGATTCTGCAGCTCTAATCCTCTCCTGAAAGGGGAAACAAATAAAAGGGTGAGTATAGATGATACTCAGTGAATCCACATGCATTCCAATAAATAATAGGTGTCAGTCAATAATAACAGGGTACTAAATAAATGTCAAGGTACAGCAAAAATAGTAACATCATATGGTTCAGTAGTATATATGGAGAGACAGATATCGGGATGGACTGCATGAAAAGAAATCATACAATCTCCAGTCAGTCAGTGCGTTGGACTATATAAGTCCTAAATCATCCATAACAAGGCAGATAACATAAGGCGGATCAGACCTTATGTCCAGGACCATAATCCCCTCCTAGCTAGGGTACAGATATACAATGTACACAAGGTCGACAGTATTTCCCCACTCCCTTGTCGAATCGGAAGTTCTGTCATAACCATATCAAGGTCAATAACAAGGGATACCATAAATAATAATGGCATCTGGATTCAATCAATGAACCAATTGGTTCAGTATCAATCGTATCAATAATTAATGTCAATAATGGCCATGTGTAACACCTCAGTTTTCCTTGAACCAAACCTATGTAGAGATCTTCGGGGGGAGATTTTTGATTTCTGTATATTATGTTGTTAATATCTATTTTATGCATGAATTTGATAATTATGCATGTTATTTGAATTAGTTTTAGGCATAGGAATAGTCCAGAGGCTGTTAGGACTTAATCGGTAAATTTTGAGATTTTGGTGAACTGGGGGCAAAATGGTCATTTTTCGCCCATCGGAATTTTATGGAATAAATATCATATTTAAAAGGAGAAAATAATTTAAAGACCTGAAAATGGCCTTATTTTATTTATTTGAGCAGTAGTTTAAGAAATAATCTCGGTCGAAAAATGTTTATTGGCACGTAGTGCGATTTCGGGGTTTCGGTTGCACTGAGGGTAATTTGGTCATTTCCTTTATAATATGGAGTTATCAAGTGTGTGTAACCTTATGGTATTAGTTTAGGCTTGATTTAATTCGACCGTTGGATCAAATGACTTTAAATTGAATGGTTAGATGAGTAGGTTGCAAAGTTGCTGACCTAAGCTCAATGTATGGGATAATTGCCATTGGTTTGTGATTTGGTGTATCAAAAGTATGTGTAACCTATTTAAGTTGACTTTGGATTAGCCAATAGGATTAAAGTAAGAAGAATGGATGGTTGGATGGCTAGGTTTCACAAAGATTAATATAGAACCTAAACCATTGGA